>JAXGGA010000347.1:0-249746 GCA_038373865.1 Uloborus plumipes | reverse complement strand
GTTTTTCAAAAATCAAATTTTGAAAAGAGTTACGAAATTTAAATTTTTATACAGCTCCCCAGTCCTATCAATCATATTTAGTAAAACATTCTTGACACTGTAACGTTTAAAACTAAAAAAAAAAAAATCACTGTTCTACCACAAAAATTGACCGAGTTATGATGTTTTGAAAAAATCAAGATTTTGCATTATTTCATGACGTCATCGAGAGATCGCTCCACGATAGGAGTGGACACCCTGTATATATATGTATATATATAATAATTAAATAAATAAATAAGTAAATAAATAAATAAAAAGAAACGTGAAAAGTATTAACGTACTGTAGGACATTTTGCGACTAATCTTCGCAGTTTTCTATAGTTCCTGCTGAAATGTTTATAATAATTATCAGAATAATTACTTATTTTTGCATTAATTAATTAATTATTTTTCGTGACTTTAATACTTTTCGTCTCTTTTTTTATGTTGAAAAAAAAAAAGAAAAAGAAAGGAAAAAAAGTTTCACAAAATTATGAGTTTTTTACGGTCTGCTTCACGTCTAAAAAATATTTTTTACTTTAAAAAAAAAAAAGAAAAGAAAACGAAAAAAAAAAAAACAAACAAACAAACAAGCAAACAAACAAAATCTCACTGGTCCCTGAAGTTTTCTAAAAAGTTTTTGCCGGTCTGCGGGTCAAAAGAGGTTAAGAAACGCTGTAATACAGTATGTATTTTTGTAACAGTTTGTTTACAAAATTTCCTTGCAAACGAAAAGAAATAAAGGAGGTGTGTCGCAAAAGATATTATATTTTTTCCCCTATTATTTGGAATAATAAATCACACGAAAAAAAAGAGAACAGATTTACTTCTGCATTAGTCAAAAGTTCAGAGCTTTTCTTATGAAATTGCTTCCCCCCGTTCTAGTGCATTTTTTACCGTTTTTAATTGCACCATTAAACGACTGTCGTAACTGTAACTGTAGCGTCATTTGTTGAAAACCTCATTTTAGCAAAGGTGGCAATACTAGTGATCAAATATTGATCGGAAGTTCCACTAAACATTAATCTCATTTTTTCCTCTTATTGTCAGGAATTATCGAGAAGAAAACGTTCTGTCGCGTTAGCACTTTATACCGTTTTGGTTTTTTTTATTTTTTATTCTTTTATTTTTCCATGAACTTCTACGTTCGAATTTTTCTAGACCAGATAATAGCTACGAATGACGAAAAATGATGCATGGTTATCTGTTGTATATTACTATAAGGATTGTCGAGGGGACAAAAAATCTTGTGTGCCTGTACTATCTCATTAACCTTGAATTAAAATGAGGTTGGGTAGATAGTTTTCTAATTGCTAAATTGTGTCATATAATTAATGCACTGTTTTTGCTGCTACAAACAGTACTGGAGTTTCATCTGTTTAGTATGCTTGATTTTAGCTAATTGCGTGATAACTGAATGTTTTTCATTCTACCATTAAAATACTTTTCTCATGAATTCAAGCGATGCTCTTCGAAATTTGACATCACATGTATGCTAAAAGCAGATTAAATATTTTTTCCGGACTTTTACACCCTTACTGTCTGACCATCAAGGCCTGATTACTGAATGAACCAACTAGGCTATGGCCTAGCCTTTTAGAGGCCTGAAATTTCTAAAATTGCTTTAGCTGATACCTAAAATTGTAAGGTTTGACAACAGGGCACCCGGAAAAAGTGTTTGACCTAGGGCTCGCCCAATTTTTTAACCAGGCTCTGCTGGTCACCTATGAGCTGAAAAGCCTAACATACAGTTCACAGGCAGAAGTGGAAGCATCTATTAGTTTACAGGAGTGCCAGCTTTTGCAGATGTGTCATGTGTATTATTCTCTAAGTCAAGCAGAGTCACATTGATTGGGCCGTGGTAGCCCGATCGGTAAGGCGTCGGACTCGTGTTCGGAGGGACCCGGGTTCGATCCCAGCCGATCAAAGATCCACCGTCTTGATTAATGGTGGCTGGGGGACGTTAAAAATGTCGTGGTCACAAAGTCCTCCAAGTGAAACGATACCTCTGGGGGTGCTGGACCAAGGGGTTTGCTCGACCCTTGGTCTGGTTCAAAAAAAAAAGAACAGAGCGCTCTTCAGGGTCCTATCCCGGTTAAACCACGAGTTGTGGTAGGTACGGGGGACCCTGGAGTGTGTGAAGAGTCACATTGATTTGAACGAAACACGAGTGTCAAATTTTTACTTTCCTCCTCATTCATATGGACTCGTCTTAGCTGCACGTTTGGTAATTAAATAGCAGTCCTGTGCAGACAGTGATAACTTTAAAATATAGGAACAAAATGGTTGCATGGAATTCATATTTCCGGAAGCTAGTAATTCGAATGTGTCCCGCTAATTCAGTGCACGGCTCCTAACTATCAAAATAACTGAAAATTTCATGTCCTGAAGTCAGTTACACAGTAATTTAAGTTAACTTTGGGCCATATGCGTTAACTTTGCATCGTTTTATATTTTTAGCAGGAGAGAGAGTTGTATTTTGGGACAGTTGTGCCTTAGGATGAACAGCATAATCTTGCCATTAATTGGCGAATAACGAATCTAACCTGGCATAGTTGTTCCCTTAGCCTCCAGCAATTAGTGCAGAGTAAAAGTGACTTTAAAGTTAGTTTTGCAGGAACTAAAACAAACAAATAACAAGAAGTTCTGTCAAGAACTAAACGAGCCTACTTTCCCGTACATCGAAATCGGCATTGTAGCATCTGATCAATATTCTCTTGATTATCTGAAACTGAAAATTATGTCAAACATACCTCTATAGCACTTAAAGCTGATTTCTAAAAGCAAAATATACCCCTCTCATCAGATGAAATAGACACGTAAAAATTAAATAAACGAGTCAATTAAGTTTTGTCGCACCTTTTAAAGAATGTAACTGTTATAGTACTTCCGTAGAAAAATTCCACAATCGTTTTCAAAAGAAAAAAAATAAACAAATAAAATAAAAGTACAAAGAACTTCAAAACACATTTTATCAAAGAAAGAAAAAAAAACTCGTTCGTTAATAAAATGTCTTGAATTTCATTTTTAATCCGTTGCCAGTTGTTAAATATAAATAAAGAATAAAATGCTCTCGTGAATGAAAAATTTTTGTTAACAAAAAAAAAATATCGTCTGCCAAAAAAAAAAAAATCATAATAATAATAAATTAAACAAAACAAATAAATAAATAAACAAAAAATCGTCTGCCCAGTCAGTCATTTTTTTCTGAGCCTGCATTTCCGCCATGTCTGCGGAGTCGGAGTCGGAATCAGAGTCCTCACAGAAGATTATTCAGAAAAGTACTTTACAATACATTATTTATCAAAACCATTTTCTTACAAAGTTAGTTTGAAGGAAATCCGCCTTGAAGTTCAGAATCAACATTCAATTTAAATTTCTCCGTAGGCGCTCATGTTAAAATTTTTTCTGAACGGTTCATCATTGAACGAAAAATTGTTCAAATTGAAAAGTGAAATATGGGAAGAAGCCTCTCCGAGATCTTTCGAACAAAAAAAAGTTTATTCAATTCCGACGGTTCACTTAAAAGTTATTAGGTGGGGAAAGGTTGTTTGAACGGTTCAATGTTGAACGAAAAAAATGTTCAAATTGAAAATTTAAATACGGTAATGAAGCATCCTTGCCGAGATCTTTCGAACAAAAAAAAGTTTGTTTAAATCGGACTGTTCACTCAAAAGTTATTAGGTGTGAGAGCTTTTTTGAACGGTTCAATGTTGAACGAAAAAATTGTTCAAATCAAAAATGTAGGTACGGGAATGAAGTATCCTTGAAAAGATCTTTCGAACAAAAAAAAGTTTGTTCAAATCGGACTGTTCATTCAAAAGTTAGTATCGCGGGACCGGTTATTTGAACGGCTCAAAGTTGAACCAAAAATTGTTCAAATCAAAAAATCAAATATGGGAATGAGCTGTACTCGCCGAGATCTTTCCAACAAAAAAAAGTTTGTCCAAATCGGAATGTTCATTCAAAAGTTATTAGGGGGGGGGACAGACGACAGACCGACCGACAGACACACAAATTCCCCATCTCAATACCCTACTTTCAAATTTTTAATTTTTCGATATTTATTTAATTTTTTTGTTTCTTTTTGACTTTTTTTTACTTGGCGATTTTTTTTTACTTGGCGATATTTTTTGGACTTGGCGACATTTTTTAGATGCATTGGGCCAATTTTAATGCTTTTTTCGTTTCTTTTATTTTTAACGGGAAAGTAGGCTAAAAAGGTGCGTAAATTAGTACTATTTCATATTTTTTTCTATTTTGTTTTCTGCACTGTAAAAAATAGATGTTGTTTTTACAGTATAATACAGCTAATTTTATAGTAACAAACTAAAAATTGCTAATTTTATAGTTTATTACTACGCATATTACACAGTTTTAAGCTGGAACCTAGCTGCCAGTATTATACTGGGTCATTCCATGTCAAGTGATCCAACGTTTTTTACCTTACATTTTTGTATTTCTTTCACATTTGGCTCATCAATTGTACCCCTTGAGGTAATCAAAAGTCTCAATTTTTGGATTTTTATCTCTATTATTTTTTCATTTATGAGACTTTGAACTTTTTAAAAACCCTCGTTTTTCCATGGATAAGGGTACATAAAAGGGACCATAACTCGGCACCAAATATAGATAGAACGATTTGGTAAATGGCATTTTAAAGTACGTTAGTTGCCGCTTAATCGGATATGCAACATGACTAATTTGATAAAAATTTTCTTTTTCAAAAAATGAAATTTAAATTTCAAATTTAAATTTCTCGAAAAACATATAATGAATTTTTTTGAAAAAATTCTCAAAAATTCTTGTGTATTTCATCTATGTTTGTACAAATTTTTAGATTGGGATCTCAATGGGATCATATTTTTTTGAATTTTTGAATAAAACTGTATAGGAAAAAAATGATATTTTTTAGATTCTATTTATTTAAATACTAAGTTCTCTTGCTTGTGATGGTCTAAAAAGTAGTGAACAAACATGAATATGTTTAAAGTGAGCTAGCATGAGCTTATAGATTTGTCAGGTTCACCCCCTCCCCCCTTCCTCCCCCGCACAACCACTCTTTTTTAATTCAAAACTGTTCAAAATGTTTAAAAAAAAAAAAAAACTCTTTGATACAAAATGAATAGTAAACTTTTTTAAAGTTGGTAAATGAGTTTCCTTATAACTAGACGAAGTATCCCCCTCCTCCACCCAAATATACCATTAACGCTGTACTATTATGACGTCTAACCTGGGGATTGAATTGACTATTATTTTTACTCTAGGTAAGTGAGCTAGCATTAACTTGTAGATTGGTCAGCTCCCCCTCCCTTCCTTCCTGACCCAACCATTTTCCCCCAAACTGTTTAAAATGCTAAAAAAAAGCTTCTTTGATACAAAATGAACAGTAAACTTGTTTAAAGTTGATAAATGGGCTTCCTTATAACAAGGCAAAGTACAACCCTTCCCCCACCCAAATATACCATTAACGCTATACTAATATGACGTCTCACCTGGGGATTGATTTGAGGATTATTTTCCCCTAGGTATATATTGTTTTTCAGACGAAGTGTTTCGTTTTCAATCCGAACTTCACAAAGTGTACTTCCATTCAAAATCTGAATTTAAACTTATGGTTCATTTCATCCCCTCCCCCAGCACCAATCTTCAATTTTGAAGGGAGGGAATAAATGGGTCGCCCCAAGATCATAGCAAACAGCAAAATAGCACTGTTTCCCCTTGTTCTCATAATGTTTTCCCATTATTTTTACACAAAACTGAAAAGAAATTAAAGTGTCACGTTATATGTCAGTCCCCATCACTGCCTTTCCTTTCTCTTATTGGACAAAGCTCATGAGCTAATAGGAAAGAGTAACAAACAGAACAAACTGAAACACTACCAGACATCAGTAGAGACTAAGGCTTTGAAATGGGGCTAGGCGGGATGATAAAAAAATAAAAGTTTGGAGTGGAAAGGTAGGGTAAGGGGGGGGGAGCAATCTGTAAAGAAGTTAAACAACATGTGAGGTTGTGCTCAAAAAAGCAGTGTTTGTTTAATATATATATATATAGATATATCTTGCTGCATTACTTTCCTTTACAACAAAATGAAAAAGAACACAAACGATTAAAAAAATTAAATAACAGCTGCACACTAGATACTGTGGAAAGATAGTTATGGGGACACAGACATATGATCTGATATTTTGATTTATTTTCAGTTTTGTGCGAAAAGAATAGAAAAAACGATGAGAACAAGGCGAAACAGTGCTATTTTGCTGTTTGCTATGATATTGGGGCGACCCATTTATTTCCTCCCTTCAAAATTGAAGATTGGTGCTGGAGTAGAAGATGAAATTAATCATAAAGTTAAATTTCAGATATTGAATGGAAGTACACTTTGAAGTTCGGATCGAAAAGAAACACTTCGTCTGAAAAACAATATATATACCTAGGGTGAAAATAATCCTCAACTCAATCCCCAGGTTAGACGTCATATTAGTATAGTGTGAATGGTATATTTGGGTGGGGAGGGGGATACTTCGTCTAGTTATAAGGAAACCCATTTCCCCACTTTAAATAAGTTTACTATTCATTTTGTATCAAAGAGTTTTTGTTTTTTTTAAACATTTTGAACAGTTTTGAATTAAAAAAGAGTGGTTGTGCGGGGAAGAAAGGGGTAGGGGGGTGAACCTGACAAATCTATAAGCTCATGCCAGCTCACTTTAAACATATTTATGTTTGTTTACTACTTTTTAGACCATCACGAGCAAGAGAACTTAGTATTTAAATAAATAGAATCTAAAAAATATCATTTTTTTCCTATACAGTTTTATTCAAAAATTCAAAAAAATATGATCCCATTGAGATCCCAATCTAAAAATTTGTACAAACATAGATGAAATACACAAGAATTTTTAAGAATTTTTTCAAAAAAATTCATTATATGTTTTTTGAGAAATTTAAATTTGAAATTTAAATTTCATTTTTTGAAAAAGAAAATTTTTATCAAATTAGTCATGTTGCATATCCGATTAAGCGGCAACTAACGTACTTTAAAATGCCATTTACCAAATCTTTCTATCTATATTTAGTGCCGAGTTATGGTCCCTTTTATGTACCCTTATCCATGGAAAAACGAGGGTTTTTCCAAAGTTCAAAGTCTCATAAATGAAAAAATAATAGAGATAAAAATCCAAAAATTGAGACTTTTGATTACCTCAAGGGGTACAATTGATGAGCCAAATGTGAAAGAAATACAAAAATGTAAGGTAAAATTTTTCTCAGATTTTGGATCACTTGACGTCGAATGACCCATCCGTTACTGGTCAAATCCGTTACCAAATGTTAAATTCGTTACCATAGAGTTTTTGATCAGTATTTTAATCATCACAAACATCGTTTTAAGCTTCAGGGCGCAAATAATTTCAAATGAAGTTGGTTCTACGCTCTAGTATATAGTTTAAAAGTGAGATTTCATATTGATTTTGTATGGTAACGGACGACAATTTTCCTTGCAACTTAAAGTTTTACAACAGCATTTGAATACTTAATTATTCATCAAAGTGTACAACCAATTACTTTTTCACACACCTACAATATGTGACTAAACATCTATTAGTGTTTCTAAAAGAAAATAGCAAGTTAAAAAAATTACTTAAAATTTTTGAAATGTAAGCATATGCTGAAAATTACCCATTTACATTTTTACCAACTTCAAAGTGTCTGGCTGCGCAAGTCCAGCGTGCAAAGTGTCTGGCATTGTAAGGTGTAACTTCTAATAGTACGCACTACAACATATTAAAAAATTACGCTTTATACTATGACATTTTTGGGTAGCAGTTTTACGTACCTTTGCTACCTGTTTCCCGCCAAAGCCAGCGTGACTCAGCTTAACTAATAGCGAACCGTTCGTACATGCTGTGGTGTGCTTACGCAGAAAAATTTCGTACCTTTATAAAATGACGTAGGTCTGGCACTGATGGGCTCTTAGACTATTATGACTGACAAATGCTCGAAAAAAGCGCTTAAAAGTTGACATTTTTGATTTTGGGAAAATAAAAATTAATTCTGTGCTAAAATCCATCTTTTATTACAAAAATTGACTTTTCACTGCACTACACAAGATAAAGAGATCGTCTTTTATCTTTCTCTCTCTTACAATGAGCCAGATTTTCTGAGAAAGTACTTTCTAGTAAAAATTATTTTTTAATATAATAAGCAGCGACATATAATTATAAAATTTATGCCAGAAAAAGTTTCATATGAGGCAGCCAGAAGCAATGGGGTGTACTCGTAAGTGCCAAAATTAAAAGTATGAAATAGTAAAGTCAATGGTAGGAGTAGGAAGTAAATGGTAGGAGAACATCTGATTTCTTTTGGGGATAGAAATGGTACTAGTAGTCCTGGTAAATGCTGATCTCACACGAGAGTCTCTGAGCACGACTCAGAAACCTTTTTTTAGTGAAAGCCTACCTAAGATCTGATTTCTTAACGTGCTTCCTCAAAACTTGAATTTTTTCTTTGCTTCTCACTGCCTTATACAAAATTGCATGATTTATGATTCCACACTTCTCCGAATTATTATTTTAGTAGTACCATAGGGGGGGGGCGGGGTTGTACACTATTTAGAGGCCTTTCATTTAACATTATTGGCAATCCTAAAGATTGTTTTGACTAAACAAATTCCCTTCAGACGGTAATTTTGGCTACGTTAGTGGATAATCGGTAACGAAAACTGAAACAATCTTTTTCAAGAGTTTCGTCCCTGTTTCGGAAAAAATAAAGAGCCAAACATTGAAAATTTTAACAGTGGGCCTATATTCCCTTTTGCCCCCCCCCCCTCCCCTCAAGCATGCGGGTATAATACTTAAATAAAATTAATGAAAAAAAAAACTGTAAATGAGACTCTGATTATGATTTTCGTTTCAATTTTACAGAACCTCAGGCTCTAAATTTTCAGTGTCCATCAAATTGGGGGGACACGTGCCCCCCTGTGCCCCCCCCTACGCTACGCTTCTGCCCGAGAGGAATATGTGCCTACAAAAGAGATTACCTCTTTGTTTGCCTCAAAACCAATCGACATATTTATGACTTTTCTTACTGCTGCATTCATTGAAAAAGCAGTGCTTGAAACTAATCTAATGCTATACAAATGGGTAGGTTATTTTTACCCATCACTGCACAGTAATGGGTTTACTAGCAAGAAATTTGCTAATGGAATTAAAAAAACTCCCAAGATTTTGGGATTTCTGGTCGACAAATTACCTATTACTTGAACCTTACGTTGTGAAACAAATGACATTGAGACAATTTACGTGGATTTTAGGCAATTTGTACCCAAATGACAATAGTTTGATGTCAAAACAATGCGACAACGATTTCGATACACTGTGAAATTGGGCCTCTACTGGCACATTTGTCAGTAAGATTCGAAAGTTTGTTTAGACCTGGAAAAAATCAATTGATTGACGAATCTATGATTGGATTTAATGGTAGGAGTACTCTCAAGAAGAACATACCAAAAATACCAATAAATCGCGGTTACAAAGTCTGGATACGCTGTGATTAAAGAAGGTTTGCTTTTAAATTTGAAATTTACACTGGAAAATCTTAAGCAGTGGAAAAAATCGGAGTTGTAAAAATGTTATGTGAGCATTTACGTGGCAAAAACCACAGAGTTTTTATGGACAATTTTTTCACTTCTTACAATCGTTATCAACGAGAAAAATGTTTATTGTTGTGGAACTTTGAATAAGAATAGGAAAAACCTTACCGAAACTTTGATGGAAGATAAACTAAAACGAGGAGAATTTGACTGGGCTGTTAGCGATGCCAAATTTACATGCGCGAAGTGGAAAGACAGAAGGATCATAACTCGTTCGTCTAGCCTAAATAATCCGGTAACTCCATCCGTTGTGGAGAGAAAAGAAAAAAAGAAAGTTTAAGTGCAATCTCCAAAGATAATCCTAGACTACAACAACAATTTAGGCTATGTCGATTATTTTCATCAGTTTAAAGGTGTTTATGGAATAGATAGAAAGAGTAAAAAATGGTGTCATCGAATTTTTTAAATTTTATATATGCTACAATTCGTTCATAACACTGGGGAACAGTCATTTTGCAGCATTCTTGATTAATGTCAACTCTGCATAAGAATGGTGTGCTGAATACTAGATAATTATTAGATTTGTCAAATTGACTCTAGTTTTTCAGATAAAAACTATTAGCTGTTTCACTGAAAAAACCTAAACAAAAATACAAACATGTATTAAAGAAATATTTGCATTAAGATCCTTTGTAAGAACGATATGAAAACAAAAATATATATGCTGTTTATCAAATAATTAAAACAAAAATTACAAAAAAAAATTTCCTTAAGCTTTTATGTTTTGCTCATGACTAGGGATGCATCGATAAGCAAATTAGCCGATTACCGATTACCGATTAATCGGCTGTTCATAATCGGCCGATTAATCGGCTTGACCGATTATAATTTTTTTATTTTAAATTTCTCCATCACTTTTTTTTTCTTTTACGATGTTCGAAATATTTGTGTTTCGTTTATTTCTGAGAGATTATTTTTCTAAACCCCTGCAAAATAATTTCAAAATTTGATCCGATTCCTTTCAGCTAATTTTCATGTAATTGTTAATAAAATTAACTAGACACGAAAATTCAAATAAAAAACAGGTGGGAGACTGTGGTGAGCAACAGTGGCGTACATAGCACCCCCGCAACCCCCAGCGCGGGGTTTGAGGGTGCACAATTCAGAAAAATAGCACTATGAGGTGCACGGGAAATTTTAAAAAAATAGTTTAATTGGGGGGGTGGGGGAGCACTTTCAAACCTTGCAGAGGGCGCATCCAAGTCTATGTACACTACTGGTGAGCACGCTATTTTAAGTGCACTTTTAAATTAATTTTTCAATTATTAGTACCCATGAATACAAGAAATACCTTTGTGCGATTTATCGGATGATTCTTCATCCTAAAGCTCACGCTTCTTACATTGAAAAGGGGTTCCTTGTAGCCTGAAACAAGTGTCTGCAGTATACCTGTATATTTGTGCTTCTTTAACGTTGGATTAAAACTTCATATTAGTACCCATTTTGTCGAAAACTTATTCTTTGTGAAAATTATTAAGTTGTGTAAGACACTGATAATGGAGAAAAACATTGACACATGAAAAATGTTTCAACACTGCATATTTATTCAAATTTTGAAAAATTTAATTCATTAAGAAATAAAAATCAACCTTTTTTTGATACTCGTTCGGTTATAGTTTTCGAATTATTTGTCTTGCTTTTCTCACTACATTTCTCACTACATTTTCGTACTATATATCACACTTTGCAGAAAATTATTTATTGTTTATAAATATTTTTCACGGTTAATTCTTGTACAAAGTGTTCTAAAAGTAATTTTATTTTTAAAATATTTTTCCTCCGTTTTATAGACAAACTTTGGCCAAATATGAGTAAAATGAAATTACTCATGTGTTTCGCATTTAAATTTAGAGGTCCTGCAATTTAATTAATTATTCAAATAGTGTCATGTGAATAACAGCTGTAGGATTAATTTTTAATATTTCCTTAAGTTTTACGCACTTTTTGAACTATTTCTTTCGCTTTTACTCTGTACACATCCGTATTACATGTTATAGTAATCTTTGCAGAAAATTATTTACAGTTAGTAAATTAAATCAATATAGTTCCTTATTGAATGTATGCTTTGTAAAATGATGTTTAAAAGATATTTTTCTTCGCCGATTCATCGGGTAAATTTTGCCGACTATCAATAATCGGCTGAGAGGCCAATTATGGCCGATTAATCGACATTACCGATTAATCGGTGCATCCCAACTCATGACAATCCCTCATTTAAGTCCAACTGTAGTCTGCCATCATCTGGTTATCCCATCGATCTTTTCCCACTATCTTGATGTCCTGGTGGAAACATTCTCCTCGCTCTTCACTGTAATCTCCCAGATTAAGCTGGAATCTGTCCAAATGGCTACGCAAAAATGCAATTTAACGTTCATGGTAGCTCCGTTTGTGTGAAACTTTTGAAGCAACCAATTCTGAATAGTCTGATGCTTTATGATACCCCAAAAAGTATTTGACTGCTAAAACAAAGCTTAGCCATGCTTCAGATTCAATTTGTGTCAGATGGTTTACCAATACAGTGTCTTTTATACGGATTTGCAGTTCATCGAAGAAGTCTCTTCTCAATTTTTCCGTGCTCAAGGCTGGAAATTTTTGATACACATATTTGAACCTGTCACCAGTCTTATCAAGGACTTTGATGAACTGTTTAATTTGCTCAAGCTTGATGTAAAGTAGTGGAAGAAGCATATTCTCTTAGCTTATTGGTGGTTCATGAATCACGCTTGCTTTCCCTATTTCCATATTAGTCCAGGCTAGAAGGCCATATACCTAAAATTTTTATATATATAAGATTTTTTGGCGGTTTCTACATGAATTTGACCCGCTGATTCCGAATCCGTTGAGTGCCAGACGCTAAACCTTGAGCATTTTTGTGAAAATGGCGAAATCCAATATGGCTGCTGTAAAAGGTATGAAGCAAATTAATCCCAAGTAGCACACTTCATTTTTTAAAGGTTGTAAAATGGTTATTAACGTTGTAACAACCGATTAAAAACGTTTATAAAACGTTTAAACGTTTTTTGTGCTACCTGGGATGGAAACGTACGTGCAATGAAACACTTACAAATGATTGTACTCTTTAGTCAAAATATAATTCTATTGAAAATTAATATTTATGAAAAGTATACGAATAAAAAATTTATCACAATGGTAAAATTTAAGATGTCAGCCTAAAAAGTTGTAAGGTTCGATTTTCAGGTATTAATCATTTTTTAAACCGTAATTTACATGAAAATAGAATGTTTTAACAAAGATAAATGTTTAAAATGATATGCAGGGAGCATAAAAATGTGATTTAACCTAAAAATAACACTGTAAAAATATTTAAAAACATTCAAAACTTAAGTTTCGGGATTTTGCCGGTTTAAACCAATTTCCTGCAAAAAACAAGTTTCTTTTGCGATAAAGTTTCCTATATTGATACGAGTTGCATGAATGCGAACTTCTCAATGGTGTGAAACGTATTTTTAGCTACCAATTGGAAGGTAAATCCAACGTGTTTGTTTAGTGTTTCGCCTTCAGCTGGATTATGGGTAGTCCAGATTGACTTCACTCAAGTAAGGGTATGTGCAATCTCTCGATGTTGTAGTTTTGGATGAATTGCAAAACAAATACGCGACTTAGCTATTTGCTTGCAATTTTTGCCTTAGCAGTAGCCATATTTGTTAAACTGCTACAGGAGCTGTCCCGGTAAACCAGAAAGGTACCGAACTGCTACCATCAACCAATTTAAGAGTTTTTCGCAAGTTTCCGATTTATTGCCGTAAAGTGACCGACTTTTGTTTGGAAGGTTTCTAAATTGTTTCGGAAGACTACTCACTTTAGCTAAGTAATGAGTCATAATCACATCAGCTTCTTCATGAGAAACAAAGGCTTGTTGAATTCCAACACCAATCTAATCGGAAAAGAACCGGAACCAGTAACAATTACACATTGACTTGGGGATCGAACACAGTCGGCTCTCAACAAACTCAATTACTTGCGTCTTATTTGGTACTACTTTCAGTACGATGTCTCTTTTAGAAAGTGGTGGTCTTTCATTAAGTTGAAAAACACAATAGACATTTTTCTCTTGTGTGGCTCGACGTTGTGACGTAGTACTAAATTTATCGTATCTCTCAAACAGATTGTGTACCGCTAGAATGGTCTGTATTTCGTGCTTAATAAGGTTTTCTACACCATCAATACAATTACTCAAGCAGCTAGCTTTGCGGGTAAAGGTACTTCCCACAATGTTGCACATTCACCAAGAATGATAATTTCTTTTACCGAAAAATATGTTTTTTATTTGTCTGATATGTTTTAAGCCAATTTCTCTCTTCACAGTTTCACTGTAAAAACAGAGCCAAACACTCCTGGAAAATAATGGGCAGTTATAGGCTTAACTTCTGCCAGTAACATACCTGGAAGAAATCAGGAAAGTTTCCTGCTGTATTCAGAAACCTTGCTAAAGAATTTATAAAGCTTCCAAACAAAAGTCAGTCACTTTATGGCAATACATCAGAAACTTGCAAAAAACTCTTAGATAAATTGATGTAGCAGTTCGTCACCTTTCTGGCTTACCAGAAAGGCTCCTGGAGCAGTTTAACAAATATGGCTACTGCTAAGGCAGAAATTTCAAACAAATAGCTGAGCCGCTAATTTGTTTGCAATACATCCAAAACTACAATATCGAGAGATTGCACACGCCCTTACTTGGGTGAAGTCAATCTGGACAATCCATTATCGAGCTGAAGGCGAAACACTAAACAAACACGTTGGATATACCTTCCAACTGGTAGCTAAAAATACGTTTCACACCAGTGAGAAGTTAGCATTCATGCAACTTGTATCAATATGGGAAACTTTTCCGCAAAAGAAACTTGTTTGTTGCAGGAAATTGGTTTAAACCGGCAAAATCCCGAAACTTAAGTTTGGAATGGTTCTAAATATTTTTAGTGTTATTTTTAGGCCAAATCACATTTTTTATGCTCCCTGCATATCATTTTAAGCATTTTTCTTTGTTAAAACATTCTATTTTCATGTAAATTACGGTTTAAAAAATGATTTATACCTGAAGATCAAACCTTACAACTTTTTAGGCTGACATCTTGAATTTTACCATTTTGATTAATTTTTTATTCGTATACTTTTCATAAATATTAATTCTCAATAGAATTATATTTTAACTAAAGAGTACAGTCATTTTTAAGTGTATAAAATGTTTCATTGCACGCACGATTCCATTAATTTGCTTCATACCTTACAGCAGCCATATTGGATTTCGCCATTTTGACAAAATTGCTCAAAGCTTAGCATCTGGCACTCAACGGATTCGGAATCAGCAGGTCAAATTCATATAGAAACCACCGAAAATCTCATATATATAAAAATTTTAGGTTTGATGACATTTCAATGGATACTAGCCTAGACTATATGTTTTCTCAAAAGTCAGACCTTTCTAATATAATGTTGTTTTTGTGCGACTATCCCATAGACATATGAAACAGGGATAGTTAGTATACTCACCATACTAACCTTATAAAAACTTCACCATCTTCAAGTCGAAGGGTTAACTCAACGTTTTCGTAACAAACTCATATTTTTCAAGACAAAAAGCACTTTTAAACTCACAATAAGACATGAACTGATATTTTCAAGGTTTAATACCTAATTCGCAAAATTGCTGTACCTATATCCATGAAAAGATAATAAAATTTAGTAGGAATAATCGAATCAATACATCTTTAGGAGGGTAGTTTAAATTTTTCACTGATTTCTTGCGTTTTGTTTATCTCAAGAACCAAAGTCAATCGAAAAAAAGGAAATGCATACTGTGCATGTCCAAGGCAAGTGCTTACAAAAACCATTAACAAAACAAATGCAGCAGATTTTTAAATTTTTTTTGTTCCGCACTGTAATATATCGAATGCTTCCAGAAAGTGACAAGAAGCTAAAAATGGTGAAGTCATTTCGAACGGACATAATAAGTAGCTTAGTTGAAATGAGGAGAACAGGATGATGCAGAAGAAAATCACTTACATCTCCATTTTTTTGAAGTCTATCTTGAGATTTCTATTCGAAAATAACATCGAATATTTTTATAACGCAAGATTAAATACAGTCTATCTTTCAAGTTTTGTCTATAACTCGAACTGCGTGCAGAACAAGGCAAGTTGTTTCGTTGTTTTACCTTATTAAGTTTTAAAACCTGGTTGCGCGTTGGTTGCACCGTACAACTACCACCCACAAATAAATGGGGCTAGCAGATTTTTTTAATTGACATTTGTGTTGTCCCTAGGGTCATAACAGTTAATGTCTGAAGATTTTTAGTGAAAACATTGAGATATAATGCCGAGTGCAACAAAGAAATAAAATAATGAGAGGTTTAGAAAAGATTATTCAATACGAAAATCTGATATGAATATATTGGTTTCTCATACAAATTACTTAAACACACATTTTATGAAACCTCAAAGAAATATGTGTAGCAGATACAAATAGAGATATTGGGCGGATAAAATTTAAACAGAAAATTCAATTACGTACCATAAGCTTGGCTGCTCTCCTTTGAACATTGTATACGCACCATTTTTATAAAAAACAGATTGATACACGTAGGCTACAAAACAAGGAAGAGTATAAACTGCTAGCAACATGAAAAATGCAGCAAAGAAAATTATTTCAATATCTTTACCTCACCTTTATTCAAGTACTCCAGGAGACCACGCATGGTATCAGATGGCAATTGGTTTGTTAAACGTAAATAGATTAAAGTGTACAGCGTATGAGCAAAATCAAACATAATGTGCTCTCCTGACTTCACGGGCTCAGCAAATCTTAGGGCACTCAAACCAACGGGAGAACTTGGGTCAGAAGGAAAAGGGGCTCCAACAACATCACCTATATATTTTGAACAAAATGTCAGCTTTATTAAACTGCAGATTTTAAAATTCAGACAATGTGTGGTAGTGGATTTTCCTCATTTTTTTAGATGTGAAAGCAGGTCGTGAGAAGTAAACACTATGAAGTTTTTTGCACCCCAAAAAATTTTGCTCCTTCGGTAAAAATTCCCAAAGTGTGATATTTTACAGCGCTTTTTTTTGGTAAAACAACTGAAAGACGCGTTTCAGTGCGCCTTAGTTTTTTACAGAAACGCCACCCCAAGGTCAAAGTTACATTGATTGATTGTACCGTGTCAGGTTATGAGGACCCCACAGTTATTGTGGGTGGGAATTGCTGCTTTCTTTAGTGAAGCGGCCGCAAAGTATGGTCTTCAGTCCAGTTTTGCTCGACTTTATACTACGTTATTTCCCCCAAAAAGCAGCCAACCCCCCCCGCCCATTTTTTCAAACATGTACTGAATATTTATACTATGAAGAAAACACGAGGTTCGAGAATTGCTTAATATTTCATTGGTTTGAAGAGAAAAAGACTTTGATATTTTTCAAATTTTCAAAATTTGTGGTTTTTTAATCGCATTTAACTCAAAACAGCAACCTTAAAAAAAAAGAACTTTTATGGATTATGGAACCTACAGATGTGTAGAATAACGTAAAAAAGAAAGAAGCCCCATGGGGTGTGTCTCTTCTAGGTTTCAAGAAAATATTTTTTTTGTAGCTCATTTGAATGCTTTTTTCTCATAGTAAAATGTGTCCATCAAGTAGGTCAGATCTGCTGAAACTTTTAGTATATAGTAATGATGCATATAAATTTGTGTAGAAAAGAGAAAAAGACTAAAAACACTTAATTTTTTATAATTTTTAGTTTTTTAATTGTAGTTAACTCAAAAAACGATAAATCATCACTGAGAGAACTGTTGAATGTGCATATTACTAGCTTTGAAATATTGGAAAAAATAAACTCGGTGAGGTATCTTCAGAGGCTTTCCAATGGGAGGTCACAGTGACCACCTAAAAATATTCAAAAAATTTTGCTGACGATTCGGAAAATTTGGAAACAATATTGAAACATTGAAAATTTTTATTTATTTTTTACACATTATGCTTATTTTTTTATATTAAATGACACCTGCATATGTGTAAAACAACGTAAAAAAGAAAACGGCATGGGGTCTTTTTTAGTTTTAAAGAAAAAAACATGTAGCTCATTCAATACGTTTTCTTGTAGTAAAATGCGTCCATTATGTAGGTCAGATCTGCTAAAACTTATAGGATATAATAATAATTTATGTGTGTGTGTGTGTGTGTGTATAGAGAAAGAAAAAGACTCACCACACTTAATTTTGTCTGAATTTTCAGAGCTTTTACCTTTTTATTGAAATTAGCTCAAAGAACGATAAATTTTTACTAAGGGAATTATTGAATTTACAGCTTCAGAGATGGGGATTATGGCGCAAGTTGCGCCATCAACATTTTTGGAGGAAAGAAAAAATATTACAGTATTATTAGATGATTTTTTTGAAATCAAACCGTCAATGTCCGATGATGCAAATAGAGTTTGATCATCTAATAGCTTAATTAGTTTTCATAAACCACTTCTTGTCTTTTAAATCTATATATTTTTTTCATCCATAGAAAAAAAATCTATGGATGAAAATTGTCCTATCTTCTTGAGAAGTATAAGATACTCGAGCTTACATTTTTACAAAATACTATCAAGTACACATGTAAAAAATGCTTCATTTAAAAATCTCAATGTTGCAATACTGTTTCCAAATTTGCCGAATCGTCAGCAAAATTTTTCAAATGTGACATTTTTCGGGAGGCCACTGTGACCTCCTACAAGAATACCTCTGAAGATACCTTCTCCGAATTTACTTTTTCCAATACTTCAAACATGGATACACCGATTAATCGGCAGTACCGATTATCAGGTATTTGCACAATGCAAAATACACCGAAAAGCAAATAACACCACAAATACTCACAAATAACACATTAATTTCTCTAAGGCCAGGTGAGAGGGGACAATTAATCCTCCTAAACAACAGACTGTGCTTAGCATTACTATAGAACGGATGTGAATATGTAATAATAATGGCACTTCTAATAGAGCGATAAAGTAGATTCTTTCAAAGTATTGATAGTCTGATACTTTAAGACACAGCTTTTTCAATAAGAAATGGACAAAACTTGTTCTCAGATAAGGGGTTGTGATGTCACATTTTTAGGGCGAAGAAGGTTCCTGAAACTGTAGCAGTTTGAGACAAGGGGGGTGGGTCGGGGGGGGGTAGCAAGAAACATGACATCACATGTTTTTTTTTTAAACATGCAACTGCAAAATAACAGGAAATGCGACAAGGGTGGGAGGAGAGAAGGTAAGGTGAAGTAGGATACTTTGTGACAATGAGGGAGGAGGGACTAATAGGTATATTTCAAGTAAAGTACATCAGAAAATGCACTACATTTCAATTTTATGAGCATTCAACATTTCAATATAAATTTGCTGCTATTAATTTCGACTTCAAAATCAAACTTACCGATGACTGAAACGCTTGCTTTCGGAGAATCAAAGATATAACGACGGTATGTTTCTTCGTAAGGTATAATCGGATCTTCTGTCACATTCACGTCCAAATATCGAATCAAGTAAGCTTCATTTCTCATATCGAGCAACATGGAGGTATGACAATATACTGGAACTCCATCTGGCTACAATAAATTACATGAACCCATTTTAAAAAGATTTTTTTTCCGAAATGTATCAAAAAAGACCATAATGGTCCAAATCATCTTAAAATCATACTGATCAAATCTTTCGGGCAGTAAGAGATACAGATTTAAGATTAGTAAAACATATCATTTAACTAGCAGCATTGCACGGTCTACCTTGAAAATAAAGGAAATAGTGTAAAATTTTCGGTCAACAACTAGAAAAATTTAAAAACACAAAATCTAAATTTATAGTGTTGAAATTTATAAAATCCCGAAAATGTAATGTCATTAGGGCGTAAACATTCCGTTTCACGGATTTACTGTCGAAAACTGCATTTGAATTTCTGAGCATCAAAGAACCTCTATGCTTAGTTAGGCAAAGGGCCGGCATAAACTGGATTTGTATGAGAAACCTCTAACCCCTCCAGGCGAGGATTTTGCTCTCATAAGGGGGGGGGGGGGGAAACAATTCATCTGCGTCATTTTCTGATCATTAAAGGACCTCTGTCTCAAATTTGGCAAAGATCCGATAGAAAATGTGGATTTGTATAAGGAAAGATCCCAGTGGGGTTACACCCCTTATATGGGTACGAAAAACCCCCTTTTTGATTTCTTTAGCAATAGAAGAGAATCACTGCTCCAAATTTGGCAAAAATCCGACAAAACTGGCTGTGAATGAGAAACATACACATCCACAAACACATGCACCCATTTTTATACACATAGATTACATAATCGTATGTATTATTTCTCTAATTTGTTTTTCTTTTCCAGACGAGAACTAACTTATTTTTTGAAATCAAATTCCATGATTTATTTACCCCTCAATTCATAGTTTTTAGTGCCAGCTATTGTCGAAAAATAGATACATTGTATAAAATTGTTTCTTGGGTGAAAAAAAAACTGTTTTTATCACACATTCGTTCAATAAATAGCATCCGAAGACAAGGATGCGGCTTGATAGAATCTTGCACTTCAAAGCAAAGATCTTAGGTTCGATCCTGCTATGGGTTTTGTCGCTTTTGATTGACTTTTTTTCACCAGTTAATTTTGATCAAAATTTCCAAGTAATCTAAACTCATTGTGGGGTTTTAACCATAGTTGTACTGTAGCATTAAAGCCAGAAAAGAAAATGTGTACTTTGACATGATAATTTAGCATGATAAATATTCTTCCAATTTTTTTCTTTTTTTGCGTTTGTTGTTGTTCCTCCCTCAATACTTTATAAAACTACACAAGTAAGATATCATTTCACTTCGTTCAAATTAGCAAAAAATAACAATTAAGGCTCGAGCGATGCATTGGCACCGATGGTTGAAAAAATTTCCATCGGCCATCGGCATCGGCCGCCGATGACAACTTGAGAAAAACATTGGCCCATCGGCCTCGAAAATATCTAAATGCCGATGCATGGCCGATGTTTAAAAAAAAAGTTTTCTTGAGAAAGAATTCAATCTTCTCTATTTTTTACTTCACAATTAAAAGTACGTGCACCATGCGGCTTGAAATCGGGCAGCAACGGGACCAACACCTTTCTGGGTTTTTGGAATTTTCCGAATTGGACAGATACCGAAATTTTCACAACACAGCAAACACTTTCCGAGCGATCTCTTTGATGCGAGTTTTTAGAATTACTGTAAAACCTCCGAATGACGGAATTATTTTTTCCGCATTTCTTTTCTTTTTTTTTCTTTGTGTATGTGAATGAAAGCCTTTAAAAAAAGAAAGGATGTTAGCCAGACGAATTTGGCAAACACATTTATTTTAAGAGAAGATGGATCTATGCTGTAAAACTTCGAGGAGGGGTCCACCTCTGGTTTCTCTGTTATGTTATAAGATCATCGTTTTCATTTTTCTTTTCTGAAATCTAATATTGTGTTACTCAATTCTAAATAGTCTTGAATTGAATATTGAAGCTGCTACGATTTTCCCTTTAAGTCATATTCGTTTAAGAAGGAGTGCCCATCCGGGAGGGTCATGGGCCATACTTGCTAGTCTAATTTTCAACAGTTGGGGTGGGGGCTTATTTGCGTTTCTTTAGCTTTTATTTTGGTCTCCGTGCTATTTGGATTTGTGCTCCGATTTAGCTCTTGGGGGGCGGAGTAACCTTGTGTTCAAAGCAAAAAAAAAAAACTTTCCCCATTGGCTTATCCTGATGTTTCTTGATCATGAAGCGAGAAACTAACAAGTATTTATGTGTATGCATAAGCGTGCCCATATCCCACTCCTCCCTTAAATGCTACGGAACATCCCCCCCCCCCAAAAAAAAAGAGATCAAAATCCTGCCTAAAAATTTAGGCCCTTAAAAACTTCAATGATGCACTCTACGTTTTATCAAGTGTTTTCGCCAAACTGCCAATCTCATTATCATTGTCTTGACAACTAATAAAGTTTGAAAAGTAAAGCTTTTTGCATTTTACCACTTTTGAAAATGTATTAAAGCTCTACTAATATTTTAAATCTACTTTTAACACATTATTTTACTAGTAATGATTAAATGTATTATATTTCGTAGTTTAACTTTTACTAATCATCAACGAACAGCACGGCTCCGCCAAATGTTGCCAAAATGGTTATCACATCACAAAACGTAAGTACTGAAAGAAGTTCAGACCGCTTGTGTTAGCTCTTTGCTTTCTATGGTATTATTTTGACTTTGGTACTTAATATTACCGAAACAGCACCATAGAAACTTTAGATAGCAGCAGTGAATCAGACATTGGCGAACCTACAACTTCCTGAAAAAGAAAAGGATGTATTGAATGAAGATCCCATTTACAGTTTTTATAGTCCTGTCGAGGGAGCTATGACACGCAAGGACTGCAAAAAATTAGAATGCGTAAAATAAGCGTTGAAAAAATATTTAAGATGCTTAAAAATCTTTCTAATTTACTTCATTTTCTGCTTTTCCCCGTGCATTTTTATTATTCTTAAAAGTGCAAGTGCTTGCCCTTTTCTTGAATCAAAACCGAAACTAGACAACTGTACTTGACACGGAGGAAGTTCGCGGGCCGATTGACGCCGCGTATCTTGTGATCATCAGCTAAAAATCTTGTTATGACTTTGCTGTCGAATCATCGAACGATCCGAAAGAATTACTGCTAAGACTTCGAGTGCTCTGCTTACATACAGTTAAATTTATTCATGAGTTCCCCCTTTTCCTGTTTGCCCATAAATAGGAATAAAAATACCATACTTTTACAAAATTCAATACATTGAAAATAATGAACAAATAAATAAAATATACTAGTGCATCATTGGTATTTAAAATTGTTTTTGTTTACTTTCGTGTAAAAAAATGCTCAAATTTTGAAAATACATAAAGATGTGGAGTTTTTTTTCATTTTCTTATATTTTAAATTAAAGTAATACATGAAATTTAAAGTTATTATTTTAAATGACACAAGTATGTGCAGGAAAATCTAGTGAACACTAAATCGAGGGGTAGTAAAATAGAAATTTTGGTCGAAATCTGAATGACTTTATCTTAATGATTTCAATTATCCTGTATTAGGTTAATTAATAAAAGTAGATTGAAATGAATATATGACCCTTCAAATCTCTTATAAACACTTATTTTTTTTAATCGTTTGATTTTTTTGCCAGCGGCCATTGGAAGAAGAAAATAATCGGCCATCGGCCAACTTTGAACAATCGCCCAACAATCGGCATCGTCCCATTGGCCAAAAAATGCCATCGGTCGAGCCTTAATAACAATTCCCTTTGCCTGCAATTCTTCGAAAAATGACCGTTAAAAAAATTCAAATTTTGAAACACTGATGTCAAGCGCGAGAAAACTACACCCGGGTCGGCTAGTGGCAAATATTTTCACAATGGATGGGTGCTCCAAAGCAAAATGCTTGCGCCATAAAAGAGAAACATATGTATGTCTCCCTTGGGAAACAACCCCTTTAAAATTTTGAATAGCATACATGGTTTTCAAGAATATTTTCTTGGCAGTATTTATGTACAGCACATGAGGATGCTTTTAAAATATTATAATTAAACAATCAACTTAATAACAATAAATGAGGTTTTTTCTTTTACATTCATGCTTGAGACTTATAGGAATTTGGATTAGTCGGTCTAGAACTTTAGCAATGCGTACTGTACAAGGTAATTTTGATTATTTGATCAAAACTGCAACATAATAAATTTAACAACATAAACATTTTTAATTAAATTTTTTCTTATATTTATATGATAAAAATATTTTTTCAAAAAAATATTTTGCAAGTATGTAAGTATATATGTAAGAACCGATGCCCGGCTCTATGATGAAGATTTACTATGCAGTCGTTCGTAATGTAGGAAGAGGACAGAGCTTTTCAACTACACATCTTTATTGAATGATGATGCAAATAGGCAGCCACGTTTTAGCCGAGCAGCGATATTTATATCGGGAATATCATTTAAGGTGGCAGATAATAATCCTTAGATCATGTGACCCACGTGATCTATATAGGAGGTGCTATTGCAATTAATGAAACTTTATTGGGTGCTGTTACACTATAGACGGAGACTGGCTTAAGTCTAGAGGGAAAAAATCTGTCTGTTAGGTACTTTTAGGGAAACCGCATCTGACCCAAGTACAGTATTGTGGTAATTAATTGAGAAATGCAGTTTTCTTTATAAAATTCAGTTTTTTTCAAATTTTCTCTGGATACATTTAAAACTAATAAGTGATATGACCTCCCTGAGACTTTATAACATCACAGACACGTTTCGGCATGGAATGTACTAGACTAACACATATAGTTTTAATTTCAATGTCCCTGAACCATATGTCAATAACTGCTGAAATCAGCTTTTCCATCGTCGTACAGTCACATTTGTGAAGCCGTTGTTTGACAATAGCCCACAAATTTTCTATGGGGTTCAAGTCTGGTGAATTCCCGGGCCAATCCAGTACGGTAAGATTTTTTTTTTTGAGCAGAAATTTTGGATTCGCTTCGAAGTGTGACATGGCGCGCTGTCTTGTTGGAAAACGCCATCTCCATTCGGCCACAGCTTAGTCATGGTTGGAAGCACGTTTCGGGTCAATATGACTTCGTAACTGGCACTGTTCATCATTCCTTCTACGGGAACTAGAGATTCGGTCCCCGAAACGCTGAAACAACCCCAGAACATCTTTTTTGGTGGATGCTTGGGTGATTGATTGATGTGGTGCTGATTGAAAGGTTCTCCTTTACTCCTCACGAACATGGATCTAAATCCCTGAACCACAAAATGGGTTTCGTCAGAAAAGAGAACCTTCTCCCAGTCCTTCTCAGTCCATGTTTGGTATTTCCGTGCCCATTCCAGCCTTTTCTTCTTCATGCGAAGCGTCAAAAGCTGCTTCTTGTACGGTCGACGTGCTCTCCGCCCACGTTCTAATAGCCTGTATCGCACTGTTGAAGGTGCAATATCGACACCAGCTGCCGCCATGGACTTGGATAGGTCAAAACTGGTTAATCGAGGATTTTTAACACTCATTCGATGCAAAGTTTTGTCGTCACGAGCTGAAGTTGACCTTTTTCGGCCGCATCTTCCAGAACGGTTGGTTCCAGCATTTCCTGTTTCCTGAAACCGCTTTCAGATCCTCCCGACACTTGCTGTACTCACTCCACATATTTTACCTATTTCCTCGTACGTCTTAGAAGTGTGTTCCCTCAGCGCAATCACTTTAGCACGTGTTGCCTCGCTGATATCCATGACGCTAATGTCGTCCGCAACAACTGAGAAACTACTAGTTACGGATTCCGGGCTGTTGTGCCGTGGTCTGGATGACTTTAATCCATACGTTTCAATCGCAACTGCGGCGATCATCTTCAGTGGGTGTCGTTGATTTATTTGGCGACTGATGCGAAATTTCGAACTGCTGCAAGATTTTAAATTGTAAACGCAGCGCCCTCTACTTTCCGGCTCGGGATTGACAGATGACTGGATGCCAAAGCTTGTTAACTTTTACTTCTTCCTCCTTCTTGTTAAAATTATTTGGGTGTTTGAAAATTTCAATGGCCTCTCTATGCAATCTGGGGAAAAAATTTGAAGTCCGTGAAATTATTTTGGCCTCATTGAATTTTATATCATGTATTCCATTACTGAAAGTGTGCTCCGCGATCGCCGACTTTTCAGTCTGACCCAGCCGGCAATTTCTCTGATGCTCTTTGATTCTTGTATTAACACTCCGTTTTGTCGTCCCGATATAAACTAACCCACAGGAACAGGGGATCTTATAAACTCCTGCGGCGGACAACGGGTCTCTAGCATCTTTCACTGAATGCAGCAGGTCGCTGACTCTATTGGAGGGCTTGAAAACCGTCTTAATATTATGTCGACGTAAAAGTCTTTCAATTCGGTCTGTGACGTCCTCAACGTAGGGAAGGTAGGCTATGGACTTGACCGGTTCTTCTTTAGGCGTCTTTCTTTCAGTCTTGGGGTGGAAAGCTCTCTTAATTTCTTGTTTAGAAAATCCATTGGCTTGGAAGACATTAGTAAGGTGGGCAAGTTCATTTTCAAAAGCAGACGGTTCGCAGATTCTAGAGGCCCTGACGAAAAGTGTTTTTAACACTCCCCTCTTTTGTCGAGGATGGTGATTGGAGTCCTTGTGTAGATAGCGATCTGTATGTGTTGGCTTGCGGTAAACACAATGGCCAAGAGTTCCGTCTTCCCTCCGGCTGACACAGACATCCAGAAATGGTAACATTCCGTCCTTCTCAATTTCCATGGAAAACTTAATATTCTCATGTATGTTGTTGATATGAGTCAGAAATCGGTAAAGTTCGTCATTTCCATGGCTCCATATGACAAAAGTATCATCAACGTACCTTAGCCAACAGGTTGGCTGCTTTTTGGCGGTGCTGAGAGCCGCGTCTTCAAATTTCTCCATATAAAAATTGGCGATAACAGGGCTTAATGGACTCCCCATGGCAACACCGTCCTTCTGCTCGTAGATGCAATCGTTCCATTTGAAGTACGTTGTTGTTAAGACCAGCTGAAACAAATCAGAAATGTCAGATGGAAAAACTTCTCGTACACTCTCCATGGCTTCCTTTACTGGGACCCTAGTGAAAAGAGACCCAACATCGAAACTCACGAGAATATCTGTTGACTGGATTTGATACGTTTTGAGCTTGTCTATGAAATGGGAAGAATCCCTAATAAAAGACTCAGTTGTACCGACATGAGGTTTTAATAAACTAGCAAGGTACTTGGACAGCAGGTAAGTTGGCGAGTTTATGGCACTGACGATGGGCCTTAATGGCACGTCCTCCTTATGTATTTTAGGTAGTCCATATAACCTGGGTATGAGAGCTTCAGATATCGAAATAGCCTTCTTTGTTTTCTCCGGCAGTGTTGACTTAGTAATAAGCTGGTTGGTCTTTCTCAGGATGCTAGATATAGGATCCCGCCGGAGTTTTGTGTAGATCATAGGATCTAGAAGATCGATAATCTTCTTCTGATAGTCTTCAGTGTTGAGAACGGTCGTGGCATTACCTTTGTCTGCAGGCAGAATGACAATTGATTTGTCTTCATTGAGGTTCCTTAAAGCTTTTCTCTCCTCGCTGTTGACGTTGCTTCTAGGTGGCTTGGCTTTCTGCAAGATGCGAGACGCTTCTCGACGTATTTCTTCAGCCTCTGCTTGCGGTAGCTGTCTGAGACTGGATTCAATGTTAGCAATAAAGTCCTCCTTTGGAACAGAATTCATGGTAACTGCGTTACCATGCATTCTGCAGTTACCATGAATTCTGTTCCAAAGGAGGACATTATTGCTAACATTGAATCCAGTCTCAGACAGCTACCGCAAGCAGAGGCTGAAGAAATACGTCGAGAAGCGTCTCGCATCTTGCAGAAAGCCAAGCCACCTAGAAGCAACGTCAACAGCGAGGAGAGAAAAGCTTTAAGGAACCTCAATGAAGACAAATCAATTGTCATTCTGCCTGCAGACAAAGGTAATGCCACGACCGTTCTCAACACTGAAGACTATCAGAAGAAGATTATCGATCTTCTAGATCCTATGATCTACACAAAACTCAGGCGGGATCCTACATCTAGCATCCTGAGAAAGACCAACCAGCTTATTACTAAGTCAACACTGCCGGAGAAAACAAAGAAGGCTATTTCGATATCTGAAGCTCTCATACCCAGGTTATATGGACTACCTAAAATACATAAGGAGGACGTGCCATTAAGGCCCATCGTCAGTGCCATAAACTCGCCAACTTACCTGCTGTCCAAGTACCTTGCTAGTTTATTAAAACCTCATGTCGGTACAACTGAGTCTTTTATTAGGGATTCTTCCCATTTCATAGACAAGCTCAAAACGTATCAAATCCAGTCAACAGATATTCTCGTGAGTTTCGATGTTGTGTCTCTTTTCACTAGGGTCCCAGTAAAGGAAGCCATGGAGAGTGTACGAGAAGTTTTTCCATCTGACAATTCTGATTTGTTTCAGCTGGTCTTAACAACAACGTACTTCAAATGGAACGATTGCATCTACAAGCAGAAGGACGGTGTTGCCATGGGGAGTCCATTAAGCCCTGTTATCGCCAATTTTTATATGGAGAAATTTGAAGACGCGGCTCTCAGCACCGCCAAAAAGCAGCCAACCTGTTGGCTAAGATACGTTGATGATACTTTTGTCATATGGAGCCATGGAAATGACGAACTTTACCGATTTCTGATTCATATCAACAACATACATGAGAATATTAAGTTTTCCATGGAAATTGAGAAGGACGGAATGTTACCATTTCTGGATGTCTGTGTCAGCCGGAGGGAAGACGGAACTCTTGGCCATTGTGTTTACCGCAAGCCAACACATACAGATCGCTATCTACACAAGGACTCCAATCACCATCCTCGACAAAAGAGGGGAGTGTTAAAAACACTTTTCGTCAGGGCCTCTAGAATCTGCGAACCGTCTGCTTTTGAAAATGAACTTGCCCACCTTACTAATGTCTTCCAAGCCAATGGATTTTCTAAACAAGAAATTAAGAGAGCTTTCCACCCCAAGACTGAAAGAAAGACGCCTAAAGAAGAACCGGTCAAGTCCATAGCCTACCTTCCCTACGTTGAGGACGTCACAGACCGAATTGAAAGACTTTTACGTCGACATAATATTAAGACGGTTTTCAAGCCGTCCAATAGAGTCAGCGACCTGCTGCGTTCAGTGAAAGATGCTAGAGACCCGTTGTCCGCCGCAGGAGTTTATAAGATCCCCTGTTCCTGTGGGTTAGTTTATATCGGGACGACAAAACGGAGTGTTAATACAAGAATCAAAGAGCATCAGAGAAATTGCCGGCTGGGTCAGACTGAAAAGTCGGCGATCGCGGAGCACACTTTCAGTAATGGAATACATGATATAAAATTCAATGAGGCCAAAATAATTTCACGGACTTCAAAAATTTTTTCCCCAGATTGCATAGAGAGGCCATTGAAATTTTCAAACACCCAAATAATTTTAACAAGAAGGAGGAAGAAGTAAAAGTTAACAAGCTTTGGCATCCAGTCATCTGTCAATCCCGAGCCGGAAAGTAGAGGGCGCTGCGTTTACAATTTAAAATCTTGCAGCAGTTCGAAATTTCGCATCAGTCGCCAAATAAATCAACGACACCCACTGAAGATGATCGCCGCAGTTGCGATTGAAACGTATGGATTAAAGTCATCCAGACCACGGCACAACAGCCCGGAATCCGTATCTAGTATTTACTCCGGCCGTGAAAGCCTTCATTCTTACATTAAACTGAGAAACTGTCACTGCGGAACATGTGCCACCTAGCGTAGGAATTTGAACACCTGCTAATTACCAGGTGCATACAAACACCTGCTTCTTTGATAGTAACTGCAATTTGAACACGGAGCTAATTTGGAATGTTTCTTCCTAAGCTTATGTGTGATAAAACGAAAAAAATGACATTTCTCAATTAATTACCACAATACTGTAGCATCAACTCATCGGATTTTTCTCGGCTGATCATCAAACTCCTCGTAAACTGATCCCGTAACGCACGATGACATCGTTCCGATCAGTATCCGAGTACGGTTTTCGATGAGCTACTTTTCATCGGAAAGCGATATCCTTCCGATCAACTTTCCCGATGAAAATAAGCCGGGCATCCAAAATTGATCCTAAATTCATCGGCACGGGGATTGGAGCAATTCTCGCTGAGAACTCATCGAATCCGATCATCGGCCGATGAGAATTTCATCGTGTTTCGATGAATGGCCGATCATCGGCAGATAAGATCATGTTGCTAGGGGAGCCTAGAAGATGACCATGTATGGTGTCAGAAATGTTCAAGTGGTTATAAATATCTTTAATGGCTATCACGCGCCGACGTGTATGATAACCCTATTTAATATGGAAAAGGCTTAGCAATTGTTTTCCGTATTACATCCCCCCTCCCCAAAGAGTAACACCTATCGAAAAACTATTGACGGTGGAAAATACCTGCTATCTTTTTTTTTTTTTCGCATGATAATCTCATAGCATTATAACAATATAAATACACAAATAAAATATCAATCACAACTGTAAACAGAATCTTAAACAATTTGGAAGCAATCGAAAGGTTGCACTAATTCAATAGGTTTAACTCCAATGCAGAATTCTACGTTCATCGTATAAACGTTGTTCATTCATAGCTTAAATATGAACATTTATATTTCATCATTCGTGCGATAACTTGTCCGGTACATAATGTTCTTAATTTTGATACATGTACAATTTGCTTTTTTCTTTGGTTTATCAATTTCATATTCCGAAATTTTTCGAAGCATTTTATACGGTCCACTGAACGGTTGAGACAATTTCCGGGTATTTGGGTATTTGAATTCTTCGTATATAACAACGTCATGTGCAGAAAAAGTTTTATCTACAAATCTTGCATCGTAATTTACGTTATTTCGTACATGGTATTCCTTAGTTCTTTCAACTCCCAATTTTCTTGCTTCTTCGACAGGAGGGTATATGTTTTCGTTTATAGGATTTTTAAACGGAACAATACCATACATCAAATATAAAGCGGGAAATTTCGTTACAGTGTGAGGAGTTAAATTGTATTCTTCAGTTACCTGCTCTAGTAATTTAGGCCAGGGAACTTTTTTAGAAGTCTCATTAACTTTGCATTTTAAACGAGTTGTTACGATTGTCTGACTTACATACATATGTAATGCCACTACATAACATAAATATCATTTCTGAGATGAATTATAATCTGAAAGAAGTGTTAACATGTTGTTACTTGTTGTAAATTGAATGCTTATTTGTACTGGACTGAATAGTACTAATGAAAATACCATTTTTCGGTATTTATGTGCTATCAAAAATTTCTACTGAGTGATATTTCATTTTCTCGAGAAATCTATTGGGTCAATAATGTTACGCATTTCATAATTAAGTTACACTTGAAAACCAAATTTTTAAGACTGAGCAATCCTTTAAAAATATAACACTAATACTTACAGTAATTTTGATGTTGATTGTAGCTACATCTTTAGCAACTTGAGTTCTCCCAATGACTGTCACTTCAATGTCGCCAATTCGTGTAGCAACGATTGGTATGTGAACAAAGGCATGGCTCACAGGCTTCACCTGAGAAGATCAAAAAACATTACATTAAAGATGGCATTTGAGCACAGCAACTTCTTGCATTTTCATAACGACAAAAAATCGTGATTAGTTCTCATAAACTCATCAATCCATAATGAGTGACTTCAACGTAACATTTTTTCATTATTTTTTCTGTTCAAAGTTATTTTTCATTAGTTCAGCATCAAAAAAATCAAGCATCTGTTACTATTATCTTCATTTTAGTGGCGCTATCAGGGAGGATGCAAACAGACTAGGATAGGTCAAAAAAAAAAAAAAAAAAACTATTTCAGAAGTTTAGGGGGCACAGGAATAAAAAGATGCTAAATAGTTTAAAACTAACATATGCGAACTTTCATTACGTTCTGATAAGTCTTTTTGCTGCCGGAATGATTTTGAAAGTTTGACCCTTTTACCAAGTTATATTCCATATAGGATTGCAACAGTAATAAATGATACGTTGCTTACACGTGAATAACGTATTGAAAATCATCTACTCTGGGTTCATAGTTGCTGGAGTCCTTGATAAGAGGTCACGGGAGGTCATTGTGACCTCCCAAAACTTTCCTCATTCGGAATATTTTGTCAAACCACGCAGCATATTTAGAGACAAAATAGCAATTAAGAGCAATTACTTTAAATTCAGACAAGATGTGGCAGTGACATTTTTTGATTTTCTTTACTTTTTTTAACGTGTTAGTAGGTCATGAGAGGTGTAAAATATCGTACAGAAGAAAGTTGGCTATGGTGTCGTCTAGTTTTCAAGGTTTTTTTTTTTTTTTGTAGCTCATTTTTATGCGTTTTCTCTTAGACAAAATGTGTCCAGTATGTAGGTCAGATGTACTGAAACTTTAAGGATATAATAATAATGTATACATCGGGTGGACCGACCAGTTCCAGTGAATGAACACCAAGTAATATTTTTGGAAAAATAAGTTTTTAAAACTTTTTTCTTAAATGGCAGTTGTAACTTCCTTCTACACAAAATGCTGTATTTGTCCACAGGTGTCATTCATTTTGCGTTTTAATCCCTCATAAAACCGGATGAAGAACTTCCCATTTTAAAAAAAATAACTACACTTAAAACTACGGGTGACGCAGGGATGCCAATAAGAAAGCTGGGGTGGAAGCAAGGTGCCATGGGGTGCCATAGCGAATTTGAAATGCTCTTTTCGTACCAAAAGGCCTCTCAGAAGGTGCCTAATGCTTTTTCTAGAGCGCCATCAGCTCCCTTTAGGCTAGCGCATGCTCAGTGAGACATCTGAAAGGCACCCCTGATACGATAGCCTGCGGCTGCGCATTGCGACTCCAAGGTCTCATCATCATCATCAACCATTTGAATGTCGGACATCTTGTTTACGTCGACACGACAGAGTTTTTGGTGCAGTGTTTTCATAGTCTTGGATTTCACCTTGAGTTTATTACAAAAATGGATTAATTCTTCATTTTAATCTTCGAATTCTCACGTAAGTACATGCATTTAATTATAGTTCTAAGATTTCCCAACATATTACAATCATTTCAAATTGTTACAACGGAAATTTATCTCTTTGTAGCGATTCTCTTTTTGCCGCGTAGACACAACCAACAAGCAGCAGAACGCGAAGGAAAGGAAAAAAAAAACTTTCTTGTTTGTTTTTATCATGCGTATATTTTAGTATGTATGCCATGATTTGCATTTTGTGCTTTCGCTAATATCTTTCGTTGGCGTTATTGATAACGAATGCTGAGTTCGTTATTACCAGAGCTTACTTTTTTTTGTTCCCTCAGTTGAAATGAATAGATACATAAAATATATTTCGATTTTTAATCTGTCGAGGAACTATGTTACTCTAGATTAAAATTATAGAAGTATATGAAACGATTCAATTTTTTATTGATAGAATAATACAACTGAATATTTTTGATTGTTTTTGAAATGGATCCATAAAATACCCTCCCTCTTCATTTTCGGTACAGATAATGCAGTAGTTAATATCAGTAGCATTTTAAAACTACTGAGTTGAATCCAAGTCATGAATTCTTTAAAAATATGTTGGAAAGTCTGAAATGTGAGAAAATGCCTTAAATTACAAGTTTCGATCATTTTCAAATCTGAATTCAAGGTGAAACTGTACCAAGACTTCGTGAATAAAAACAATAAATAAAAGTAAACACAATAGAAAAACAAAAACGCACACAGCACAGGGGGGATCTGCAATAGTGAACAGTGAGAGTGCCAATATGCTCTCCTATACGGTTCCATCTTTCACCCGCGCTGCTCGTTGAATTAAGGGTGCCTGTTTTTCAACCAAGCCAAGGTGAAATCTCGGCTCCCTACTGGGTGCCACTGGTGTTACAAGCGTTTCACCCCGGAAAGGTGCCAATTGCAACCAGTAGTTTTAACAGTGTAGGTATACCATCTAAAGTGTTTATGTGGCAAATGCTAGAATTTTTAACTAATTTCTGAAATTGAAAATTCGCTTAGGTTTTCATTGTCTCAATTGTCTGATACAAAAGTTAAAGAAAAAGAAATTTCCTACAATTTCCATTGCTACAACTTTTTTGTAGCATGAATAGCAAGAGCGCTTTACGATTTCTTGAAAATTTGCATTTTTTATGAACTCAACAGCGTGCGCGAAAACGCATGGGAATCCCGCCGCAAGCTCTGACCATGGGAGTGTCTGACGGAGAAATACTGAAGCCTTTCCCTCTCTCTCTCTTTACTATAAGCTAAACACCACCGATCTGTCACTTTTTCCCATCTCCAAATGCGCTGTACCGACTCATTAGGGTCACTTCATTTCGAGCGAGCACATATACTATATCAATCGGTCTGTTCTGCATTACGATTTTGTTTCTAGAGATGGCTGCACCTAACCAAGGTGCTTGTTTTACTTACGAAATAAGTTTTAATGAAGGCGAAATAAAGAGTGTGATAGAGAAGAGAGTAGAAAAACTTCAAAGATACATCACCAAACGTCAAAAGAAAGGACATCAGCGTTCTTAAGGGACTTAAAAGAAATGACAGTTCACACTGCCTGTCACACACGCTACATACATCAGGGATATTCCATGGTAACTTACGTTTCATTTGGACCATTTCTTTGGCATTTAGCACCTCTGTGCAAACAAATAATGTCATACAAACCTTGGACAAAAGTGATTTACGAAAATGGCAAGCAAAAGCAAAATTAAAATGCAAAAATATTTGATGCATTTAAATTTTACAAAATTTAGCAGCCAAAAATAAAGCAGTAACTTACGTTACACAAAGAGGGAATAGCATAACTTGACAATTGGTTGTGAGGCAAATTTCTGCTCTATTAAAACTGCCTTAAGTTTGAAGCATAGTTTGTCAGTTTGTTGGTTATTTTTAGGAATTTATTTTTATAGATTAAGGGAATTTTCAACTGGGTAACTTACGCTACAGTAATTTCTGTTACAAAATTCACTAATAAACATCAAGGTTGCCAGATTTAAGAACTGTAAATACGGGACAGGCTTCGGGGGGGGGGGGGGTAGATGAGGTCTAAAAGTCGAATTTTTACATCTTTGACTTTAACATCAAGCTTGTCTCACAAATGTATTCATGAAGAAAAGCAATATACTATGAACATATGAATAGAAACTTTATTTGTTACCATTGCATAGTTATTTTACTTCATCAATATAAGTGGGAAAAGTTTTTACACTTAATATGGTGAAAGTTCGTATGTCGCTGCTACTGACCCCATTTTCTCTAAAATAAGGGTCCATAAAATCATTTACAAAGATCTACACCAATTTTACAATGAACTACATCTTTGTTAAATGGATTGTCACGGTGATTCCTGCTCTAGCTGAACATAAGACTATAATTATACTTCAGAACAGAAAAATATTATGATTCAATCAATTTTCTTATCACTCCATTTCACACTTTTTGCTTCACTTTTTTTTTTCGAAATAATGCTTCGTTCTGAAAAATGTTACTCCCAGCAAGATTACGGGACCTAAGCCGTTCCGTATCAAGGCTCCCCAGAGCGCAGGACAGTTTTTTCAAAAAACGGGACAATCTCTTGAAATCCGGGACGTCTGGCAACCCTGACAAACATATCTTTATTACAATAAAAGATAAAGGAAAACTACAGCTCGTCGATTTTGGAAAAGGTGAGCTGTTGGAAAGGAATAGAATGTTTCTCGTGGTGAACCCGCGCTGACCATTAATGTACCACTCATTAATTTTTGTTCCATCTCAGGAGGCAAATGGGCGGAGCCACCAAAGTACACTGCTAGGAATGGAGGGGTTTTAAAGAGTGCTGAGCTATAAAATATTCCGAAGGCTATGTGCACCAATCCACCGCAAGCGAGGTACATGAGCCGCCGAGTTCGAGGTGGCTAGTAAAGTTATAAATGCTACCATTTCCACGAGCAGCTTGTAATGTTACAGAGTACTTACGTAAATAAGATGCTGCCACTCTCCACCCGATGTTCTTGGATTATACGAAGATACTATTCCTAGAGGCTCCACTTGAACAAAGCGATAGTCATCAGAAGCGGCAAGAATTATTTCTGCCTGAAAGAGAGAAATCGCAACTAAGTTTTAGCTAAGAAAAAAAAGTACTTATGAGCCATTATTTTGAAATTCAGACAACATGTGGCAGTGACATTTTTTGTTTTTCCTCATTTTTTTATATGTGAAAGTAGGTCATGAGAAGTAAACATTCTGAAGTTTTTAGCCAGCCCAAAAATTTTGTTCGATCGATAAAAATTCGCAAAGTTTGATGTTTTGCAGCGCTTTTTAGGTAAAACGACTAAAAGACTCATTTCAGTGCGGTGTAGTTTTTTACAGAAACGAAAAAAAAAAAAATTGATTGTACAGTATCTGCACTGTTAAAACTACTGCTTGTGATTGGCACCTGTCAGGGGTGAAACGCGTGTTAGCACCAGCGGCACCCAGGAGGAAGCACGTAGGATTTCAACCGTAGCTTGGGTGAAAAACTGGCACTCTCAATCCAACGTGCTCCGGGGTGAAACATGGAACCGTAGGAGAGAGTAATAGCACCATCGCTGTTCTCTATTGCCGATCCCACCCCTCTTAAGCTGTATGTGTTTTTGTTTGTAATTGTGTTCAGCTTTATTTGCTTTTTTCTCGAAGTCTTTGCACATTTTTCACATTGAATTCTGGTTTTAAAACGATTAAAACTTGTAATTTAAGGCATTTTCTCACAGTTCAGACTTTCCAACATAGTTTAAAAGAAAAAATCGAAAAACGACGTCTAAAAGCACAAATGGGTCGAATTAAAATTGGCAAACATGTTTCAAAGGCATAAAGCCTCCTTCTTCAGTGCCAAGCAAGAAATGGAAAGAACCAAAGTATCGGGAGAGTTTAAATAGGAAAGGAGCAAAAGCTAGGCCAATCAGGTGTCAGCTTGTGCCGAGCTCGGATTTGGCGTTGCGTTGTCAGAAAATTTAAAAGCATGAAGTAAAATTGGCGAGATGTGTGGAACTGCAAAGGATTCGTTGCAAATATTCCTCTAACAGGTACGTTTGTGAAAAGGGATTTGACATCAAAAGAAACCATAAGTAAATTGTTGGGTTTGAACTTACGAAGGATGTTCAAACCCAGTTCAAACCCAACAATTTACTTATGGTTTCTTTTGATGTCAAATCCCTTTTCACAAACGTACCTGTTAGAGGAGCTTTGCAATGTCTGGAACACAGACTTCGTGAATTTCACCATACTGATCGCGAAATTATTGAACTTGTGGGTTTGACAGAAACTTGCCTTTAACATACTACCTTTGTCTTTGGGAGTACATTCTATCAACAAATCGAGGTGCTTGCTATGGGTAACCCATTAAGTCCTGTCTTAAGTGAATTGTTTATGGATTATTTTCAACAAAAACTCTTTAAATTATTTGATTTTCCACTTTGGCTCAGACACGTCGACGATACCTTTACCCTTTTGTACGGCACAGCGGAAATAGTTCCGGGGGTTATTGATCTAATCAACTCCATTGATCCCAACATCCAGTTCACTGCTGAAATTGAAAGTAATAATTCTTTGCCCTTTTTGGACGTACTCATTTCAAAAAACAATAACCAATTTTCCACTACTGTTTACCGAAAACCATTTGCTGTTTGTCTTCCTCCACATTCTCGCTCCTGTCATCCCATAAAACAAAAAATGTCTGCTTTTTACACGTTTGTTAACCCGCGCTATTAATATATGTTCTGACAAGTCCCTTCTCAATGATGAACTTAATTTCTTACGGAGTGTGGCCGTTGACAGAGGCTTTCCTTTTCCAATCATTGATAATGCTTACAATAAACTTTCGAACCGCAGTGCATACCACAAAAAGCCCACTGTTCCTTCTACCAATTTCGTTGTCTTACCATTTTATTCAAAAATCTCTCCTCTCATTTCCAGTATACTCAGTAAGTTCGATTTTCATGTCATTTACAGACCCATCAACAAACTAACTTTTTCTAAATTAAAAGACCCCATTCAACCATTTGATCAGTGGGGCATTTATCACATAAACTGTGAATGTCAAATTGGATACGTCGGACAGACCCGACGGGAGCTAAAATTCAGGTTAAAGGAACACGAAAATTGTGTTAAAAAGAAAGAACTTTCAAAATCCTCAATTGCGAAACACTGTTTGGACACAGGCCATAGATTTGTTTTCTCCGAAGCTAAAATTATTTGCATACCTTCAACTGTTAGTGAGTTAGATTTCTTAGAATCCTTTCATGTTCACAAAAATTTAAGTAATATTCGCAACGAATAACGAATCCTTTGCAGTTCCACACATCTCGCCAATTTTACTTCATGCTTTTAAATTTTCTGACAACGCAACGCCAAACCGAGCTCGGCACACGCTGACACCTGATTGGCCTAGCTTTTGCTCCTTTCCTATTTAAACTCTCCCGATATTTTGGTTCTTTCCATTTCTTGCTTGGCACTGAAGAAGAAGGCTTTATGCCTTTGAAACATGTTTGCCAATTTTATTTCGACCCATTTGTGCTTTTAGACGTTGTTTTTTGACTTTTACTTATTCTTGCACAAAGTGAACAGTTTTTAATAGTTTAAAAGAATTCATGACTTCAATTCAATCACTCAGTAGTTTCAAAATGTTATTAACATTTATTCTACTAAAAATGAGGTGGGAAGGTCAATTGTTGAATCACTTTTACGAAAAGCCAAAAATATCCAGTTGCATTGCGATCACTGAATAATCAAGTTGTTTCATAAACATCAAAATTTTAACCAAGACAAAATATAAAGAAGAGAACAAATATAACGAAGAGTTCACAAAATGAGTCATGGACATTCGAGTGTTTATACTAAATAATAGTGAGAGAGATTTCTTTTTTCAATGTTCTGTCTACGCAGTTATCGTTACGAAACAGCTATAATATTTCGGCCACTTAAATGCTTCGCATCGTTATAAATAAATATTTTTTGCGGAAAATCCGCTAGATTCCTGACAATATAAGCAAACAGCACTTATTATATTCAGAAAATGAGACAGTAAAGTTTAAAATATAATAATTTCTAAAACTTTCTAATTGCTAGTTGAATCTTTTTTTTTCTTTTATATCAGCTAGTTTTAGCATTTTGATCAGTAAATACTGTTTATCTAGTATTCATGAAAATACCGGTACATATTTTTAAAGTAACGTTGATGCATGATAGAAAATACAAGACATAACAATGTTACAGCAATAACCTGAACTTATACGCAGTAGTCAACTGAAACAATTATAAACGTGTTGGAAAGTTCTAACAGTAAACTATGATAAAATACCTGTAGTACATACGCGAGGATTTGAATATAATGTGAGACCAAATAATGTGAGTAATAACCCGTTTCGATGCAACGTACCGTCCGCCGTCTGCTATTGGTGAATTTAATGGCACCCTCGGTCTTCGGAAGCACCGTTCACCCAGGGAGGTGCATCTTCAACAATTTACGAAGTTAGTACTGAAAATGGGCTCTATGCACATTTAACTGGTTAAAAACTTAATGTGTATTTCCACTTAATTTTCTTTTCTTTAAATCAAAAGATTTTATGATGATCACAGTCAAGCGTCTTTTAGGAAAAACACTTAATCACTAGTATCTGTAACTTTATAGTGGAAGTTGCACCTTATTTTGCGTATAAAATGCTGCCTCATGTCCATAATATATAAAAATGGCAACGCAAAAAGAAAACAAAATTTGCAAAATTTTTAAGGAATTTTCTAAAGAACCTGACCCATTTTACCCCGTGACCCATTCCCCCCCCCCCCCCCCAACCCAACTGTACAATCACTAAATGTAAAAAAAACCCTGGGATGGCGTTTCTGTAAAAAACTATAGCGCACTAAAATGCGTCTTTCAGTCGTTTTACCAAAAATGCCCCCTGAAAAACATCAAACTTTGGGAATTTTTAAATGAGCGAAAAAATTTTTTTGGCTGGCTAAAACTTCAGACAGTTCTCTTCTCATGATCTACTTTCACATATAAAAATTCAGGAAAATCAAAAAATGTCACTACCAAAATTTCCCTTTTTTGTCTGATTTTGAAAATAATGGCCCTTAAGTAACAGAACCACTTAAGTAACAAACATTTGAAAAATAAAGTAGCGTTTTTACCTTTTAACTGTTTCATTCATTGGCAAAAAAGCCCTCAATTATCTTAGAGATAAGGAAAACATTACATCACTCCTTTCACAGCTAACTGTTCAGAAATTTTATTAAAACAAAAATTGAAGCTTTTTTTTCAGTTACTAAGTTAAAAAAGTCATGCTTTTGTGTCAGCAAATACACTACGTAAAGCAGAAAATGCAGCTAGCACCTAAAATTTAGGCAAATACCCAAGTAGCATCAACTCATCGGATTTTACTCAGCCGGTCATCGAACTCCTCGTAAACTGATCCCGTAACGCACGCGAAATTACAAAATGATAAGCTTCGCAGCACATTTGGCTTCAATACAGTTGCGCCGGCTCAAACTTCGCCAAATCAAAGTAGCCAAGCCTCGCGAGATAAACAACATGGCTGCGCTGTATCGCGTCATTATGTTTGCAAACTAGTCCAGATATGAACGGCTTACTGCACATTTGATGAAAATTTCAATTTATGCTGTATGCTGTAATTCGTAACATGCACACTACGGTACGTCACCTTGTTCTAGAAGAAAAAAAAAGCCACGCTGTGCGCTGTCATAAATACACTGCAAAAGAACTTTAAATTGCAGACATTTGAAGTAACTCGGATTTTTCATATTTAAATGCTGATAACAATCGTGAATCCTAAAATGCAGTAATCGCTCAAGTTTAAAACTGTATCATTATATATGGGGAAATAAGTTTGAATAAGACTTTAAATCCGTCTTGATTTTAATCTTTTTTTTTTATGAGTGCTAATACTCAAAATAATTTTTGTAGAATTGCTAAAATAGTTTCAAAAAAAGCTATCAAAGTAGCATTTTTCAAATAGAAACAAAAACACAATAATTAAAAGACAATAAAAAACAGGCACTGATCTGGTTATTATGTTCTATTCAATTCCTAATACAAAGCACATCCCAACTTTGCCCACCGAGGTCCCGAGGTATAATGGCTCAGCGAGCAGCGCGCTGAGCTACCATTGACGAGGTTCGTGGTTTCGGCCCCGGTCCAGCAGTTTTTTTTTTTTTTTTGAGTTTTTATTTTTTAACTGATGGTAGTTTTAGTTTCTATATGTCTTAGTTTAAAACTTTTAAATTTTAAAGAAATTTAGCTCCCTGAAAAAATGCATGTTTAATAATGGATTTTAGTATTTTGTTCTTCTGATTTTAAAAAAAGAGTAAGCTTTCATTAATTTTCACTGTTTAAAACATTTTTTAAAAAATACTCTTTATGAGGAATATTACTTTTTCTATTATAAATGTTTCCAAATATGCCTGCTCGTTATAATTTTTTTTTTCCCGTGCTTAAAACATAATGTAATGCATTAAACTAACTATTATTATTATACATCAATGAATTTAAAATAAATATGTGCCTAAAAGTGTGAAATAAAAATATTTTTTCTCTTCACAGCTTTTTATTTATTTATTTATTTATTTTTTATTAACATGAGTAAACATAAGTACAAATACTCAGAAAATCCATGCTGACTGAAATTATGTGCAAAAAAAAAAGGTTTTTTCCAACACTGCCTTTCGCATTACATTTTTGGTGGAAAACCCTGACATTCGCACACTTTAAGGTATATATAAATATTCTGTACAATACTACTAGCTTAACTATATGCAAAAAAAATTGCAAAACTTTCATCACTTTTCTTTTTTTTTTTTTTCATTAATGCATTTAACTTTGTATTCACATAAACAGGAGCTTTTCTTTAAGTGCATACATTTCTGACAAATCAAATTACTTAAACAATTTTACTCAGATTATTTAGATCCTTCACTTGCAACTTTACGGGTCATACATGCCCTAAAAGAGGGCGTTAGACATTAATACTGCCAACTTTTAAGACAGATTTTGTGCATGAATATAAAAGCGTTACAAAAAAAAGTCAGTTATGAATGACTGTTGTTAAAAATTTATTCACTTAAACTTCTTAATATAACTTTATTCTGTTATTAAATTACTTTCAGGATTGTCTTCCAATGAAAGTATGGCTCCGCTTTAAATTATAATTATAACTATACTGCTTTTTAGGGCCATTTATTATTATTGCAAAAAAAGTCAAACAGCCGCTGATATAATAAATACACCTCTGGTATAAATATTATTAATATTATAATTACAAGTATTAAAATTTCCTAGAAGTACGCATTATTTTGTAATGAAGAGAACAGATTTGTACAATCCTCTTAGGAAGGAAGTTGGAAAGATAAAAAATAATAAATACTTATCTTAAAACTATAAATACTTATCTTAAAACTACTCCCCCCCTCTAAAACGACACATATGACTGCCCGTTTTATGAGTTGATAAAGGGTTTCCTTGTGGGACTCGTAATCACATCTATGAAACATTTTAATTTGTAATTTATTTAAGCTGATTTTACCTAATTGAATTTTCTACAACATTAACATTACTTAATGGCAATTTTTTTCTTATTTACGCTTAGCGGAGATAGCTGATTGTTAATAATAATGAATTATAAATTACTTTAAAAAGTTATTCCCGCATTACTCTTATACTCATTGATTTCATAATATTGAATTAAAAAGGCATAACTATATTTATTTACAAAAAAGAAAGAAATGAAAAAAAAAAAAAGAGCTTTCGTATTACAAAAAAAAAAAAAAAAAAAAAACATTAGAAAATCATGTATTCTTATCTAAATCCATTATAAAAAGTCCCGAAACGTAACAATAAAATAAGATCACCAGACTGGGAAAAAAAACGTGCGAGAGGTTACCGGTTTTCTTCCCCTATGTTTACTTTCGGGGGGGGGGGGGGGAGCCCATCTCCCAAACTGAATCTTCGCCATTTGGCGAAAAACATGAAGATGTGCTGCGAAGCTCATTATTTTGTAATGTGGCGTTACGCACGATGACATCGTTCTGATCAGTGTCCGAGTACGGTTTTCGATGAATTACTTTTCATCGAAAAGTGATATCCTTCCGATCAACTTTCTCGATGAAAATAAGCCGAGCTATATTCCATCGGCAAACAATATCCTTCCGATCAAGTTTCCCGATGAAAATTAGCCGAGCTATATTTCATTGGAAAATTATATTCTTCCGATCAAATTTCCCGATGAAAATATGTCGAGCTATATTCCATCGGAAAACGATATCCTTCCGATCAAGTTTCCCAAAGAAAATTAGCTGAGCTATATTTCATCGGATAACTATAGCCTTCCGATCAAATTTCCCGATGAAAATATGCCAAGCTACAGATTTCATCGGAAAGAGGTCGTAATGATCAAATTTTCCGATGTCCCAATCTCAAATTTTTATTAAATATGCAGTGTTGGTCTCATTAATCGTCGACTTGGTGGCGTGGTGGTAGAGCGTCGGCTTTCCGCGCCGATAACCCGGGTTCGATCCTAGAGTTGGCCAGTCGGAGGATTTTTGAGATGCGGAAAATCCTCGGCGCATATGTCGTATGATTATGCGGCATGTAAAAGATCCCTTGGGGTAGTCGTTTGGCTTTGAATATCCCTAGGCAAAATTAAATCCTAGTGCTCGTTCGCATCAAAAAGAGCCCAGGTGCCTCCATCTGGCGGCAACTGGGCTATCTATTTTGATCAAAAATTCATCGAAACGGAACTACACTGCTCTTATATTGATCCAACTCTCATCGTATTTTCATCCAAAATTCATCGCCACGGAGCTACACTGCTCGTATATTGTTCCAATTCTCATCGTATTTTCATCCAAAATTGATCCTTAATTCATCGCCATGAGCTACACTGCTCGTATATTGATCTAAATCATATCGTATTTTCATCCTAAATTCATCGCCACGGAACAGCACTGCTCGCGTATTGATCTAAATCACATCGTATTTTCATCCAAAATTGATCCTAAATTCATCGGCAGGGACTGCACTGCTCGTAAATTGCTCCAAATCTCATCGTATTTCGAGCAAAACTCATCGGATTTTGCTGCTCGGGTTCTGTTTGACCGATGAGACATATTGGAGCAATTCCCGATGAGAACTCATCGGAATCCCATCATCGGCCGATGAGAATTTCATCGGGTTTCGATAAATGGCCGATCATCGACCGATGAGATTATGCTGCTAGGGTAGTATCATTTTAGTGATAAAACTGATTGAGGGGTCATTTCTTGTCTTGAAAAAAATGAACAAATCCTCAAGCTTATGCTTTTATTGTTTGCGACCTAAGAGGATTATCAGGCTCAAATTTGGTGATTTTGATCACTGTTTAGGGTAGAATAGCCTACTTGTGTAACAAAAGCTCCGTGCACTGCAGATTTTTTGCAATTTGCTGCCAAATTTGGTAAAAAATCATATTTTGGCAAATTTTGAACATACGTTATCAGCTTGTATCTGCTGAGCGAATGACTTTCTGAAGCTAATTCTCTCCTCGTTTGTAGCCTGATAGTTCGTCCGAAAGGTGTACAAGTGGCATCTTGATATCTTAAATAATTACTGAATTATGCGAGTTGAAATTCCAGTCAAATTTCATTTTTCTCAATTTTGTCTCAATTTCAAAGGGCAATATCTCAAATTTCAATTTTCTTCACATCATTGGAAAGAACACTTTTCTTAACTAAAAAAACGTTATTTTTATTTTTGAGACAAACCAGTTTCAAGGGGATATTGCAGATCAAAAATGTGTACGTCATTCAACGTGAAATTAAAGAAAAAAAGACACAGACCTCAAAAGTTGATGTCAATTTGTTCCAATAAAAATTTCAGGAGCTATTGTACTTATGTTCTGATGAAAAAACCTCTTTTTATATAGTTTTTGTGTGCGCATCCGTAAAAACTCAAGAAATGGCAAAAAATAAAGTTTCGTTTTTACTAAAAATAATTATTTTCTTATCGCTGCTATAATATCTTAAGTCTTTTCCTATGTGTTATTTTTAAGCTCTTGAAATAGAATTTCGGATGATATGTTACTCCGCAAGGTTATAGATCATTAATGTTTCAAGGTCATAAAACGCATTTTCCCATTTTTCATCATTTTTGTTTATAGAAAAATTGAAATCATAGGCTGAATATCTAGACACATCCTCGGCAGTATAAAGAATGAATTTTCAATTACTACTTATCATATTTTCAATTATTATTGTTATCATTTTCATGGTGGAAATAATTTCAATATTTAACTCTATCGAACACTTTCGTCATCGCTTTTTAGAATAATGGCTTTGCAGTCCCATTATACATATTTTTTATCATGTACACACCATATTAACTGTTTTATTTATTATTTATCTCATTTATTAATTATTTTTACTTTTTTTTTTGAAAATGAAACAATGTTTTTTATAAATTTTAAATATTAATGACACCTTGCCAAGTGACACATCATCCGAAATTCTGTTTCAAGAACTTAATAACACATAGGAAACGATTCAAGCTCTTATAGCAGCGATAAGAAAATAATTATTTTTAGTAAAAACGAAACTTTATTTTTTGCCATTTCTTGAGTTTTTACGGATGCGCACACAAAAACTGAAGTTCAAAAATATCTAAAAAGGGGTTTTTTCATCAGAACATAAGTACAATAGCTCCTGTAAATTTTAATAGAACAAATTGATATCAACTTTTGAGATCTATGTCTTTTTTTCTTTGATTTCACAATGAATGACGTACACATTTTTGATCTGCAATATCCCCTTGAAACTGGATTGTCTCAAAAATAAAAATAACGTTTTTTAGTTAAGAAAAATGTGTTCTTTCCAATGATGTAAAGAAAATTGAAATTCAAGATGACCCTTTTGAGATATTGCCCTTTGAAATTGAGACAAAATTGAGAAAAAAGAAATTTGACTGGAATTTCAACTCGCATAATTCAGCAATTATTTGAGCTTTCAAGATGCCACTTACACACCTTTTGGACGAACTATCAGGCTACAAGAATTAGCTTCAGAAAGTCATTCTCTCAGCAGATACAGTGCGTCGCAAAAGTTTAAGCACTATGCAAATTTTTGAATAAAAAGAAATCTTTTCAGCAGAATGCTTTCATATTCATACTGTAAGTGGCTACTATGATCCTAATTTAGTGTTTGAAGTTTTGAAAAATATAACCGCAACGAAAATCAGAAAATACAAAAGATATTTTTTTGGCTGTCGCAAAAGTTTATGCACAGATCAGATTTTATGCAAATATCTCTTGAAACGTGATGCGTGAAGAACCAGTGCGGTTCTTTTGAACGAGTTATATAGTGTAGCAATGGCTTAAAGTGTTATCAAGATGCCGAAGTCACTTCAGTTCTCGTCTGAAGAAGTTGTGAAACTCTGGAAGCTGAAAGCAGAAGGTAACTCTGTTATGCAAATTTCAGTGATTTTAAATCGATCTAAACGTGATATTTATAATGTTCTGAAACGTGGAAATCAATTTAAACCCGCGTTTCGCTCAGGAAGACCGAGAAAAACTACCTCTCGTGAGGATAGAAGAATTAAAAAACTGACCTTAACTGAAAATTTTTCACTTAATCAAATAAAAACTAGACTTATAACAAAATTATCACGTGATACCATAAGCAGACCAATAAAAGAATCAGGATTTATCAAATAACAAAAGTTAGCTCGCAAACCTTTTCTGAAAAAGTGTCACAAACAAGCAAGACTGCAGTGGGCAAATCATCATATGCATTTTAGTGACGAATGGATTACTGTTGTGTTCTCTGATGAAAAAAAAATAGAATTTAGACGTTCCAGATGGGTTCTCATACTACTGGCGTGACTTGAGAAAGATCCGAAGTGCGTATTCAGTAGGCAACATGGTGGTGGCTCAGTCCAGGTATGGGGCGCTTTTTGCTTCAACAAACTTCTCTTAGCTTTCTAAAGGATAGACAAAATTCAGAAAGGTATCAAGATACCCTGAGAAAGCATTTGTTATCATTTGGGGAAGTCCTACGTGGTCCTGACTGGATTTTTCAGCAAGACAACGCTTCAATACACAATTCCCGTAGTACGAAAGAATGGCTTGCTTCTCAAAATATTAGAGTAATGAACTGGCCAGCACTCAGCCCGGATCTAAATCCCATAGAAAACATCTGGGGAATTCTCGCACGGGACGTATACCAGAATGGGAAGCAGTATTGCTCTGTTCAAGAGCTTAAATCTGCAATCGAGGAAGCCTGGTACAGACTAACTCCCGAAACCTTCCATAATCTCGTGCTATCGATGAAAAATCGCATATTCGAACTCATCAGATGCAACGGTAACACCATAGACTACTAAAAGACTTTTACGCTTTCTAAAATATATATATATTCCGTTTTTGTGCTTAAACTTTTGCGACAGCAAAATTTTGATTTTATCATGTAATCGTATTTTAATTTCTATGAATTGTTTCCAAATTCGAAACATGGATTTGTAAGCTGTTTGTTTAATTACAGTAAACATTTCAAAGCTTTTTGGTTTATACTTTTCGTCTTATCAAAAGATTTCGGTTGTGCTTAAACTTTTGCGACGCACTGTACAAGCTGATAACATATGGTCAAAATTTGCCAAAATACGATTTTTTACCAACTTTGGCAGCAAATTGAAAAAAAATCTACAGTGCATGGAGCTTTTGTTACACAAGTAGTCTATTCTACCCTAAACATTGATCAGAATCGCCAAATTTAAGCCTGATAATCGTCTTAGGTCGCGAGCAATAAAAACACAAACTTGACGATTTGTTCATTTTTTTCAAGACACGAAAAAGAGGCCTTTATAAAATAATTTTTACTGGCTGAACCATTAGACTTATGGAGCTATACTTTGGTGTGGTTTCATGTAAGTCTTATATGTACATCCAAAAAAATTTTCATCAAAATCGGAGGGGGTCGAGTGGGGATTTTCTCGAAATTTGGCACATTTGACATGGAATGACCCTATTATATCGAGTAGCTTCAGTAACTTCTCTGAAAAAGAAAAAAAAAAGATTTGTTTACTACTTTGCTTCTTAACCCTTTCTGGACAACAATTTTTTTACCTTAGGAAAAAATTTTTTCCTTCCAAATCTTAATCAAGGGAGACCATAGAAAGTACACGTATCTATTTTTTAAAGACTTACTGCTGCCGGCAGATACGAATGTGCCAAAAACGTCACAATGTTCTATTGAGGAATAACTCACTTAGCAACTGAGGCAAAATGATTCTGGAGGTATGTGCCGCATTCGGCACACCTGACGTTAAAGAGTTGAATGTGCAATCTTATTGATTGCAAGATCATCTTACTCACAAGGTATCTCAACTAAATTCCAGGACTGGAGCTAATACAACAGAATAAATAATAAAAAAATAACATATGTTAAATAGCCTTCAAAATAATCACCTCTGCCATCCACACTTTTGGGTACGGTGGTACAAATTCTGGAACCACGCTTCGTAGCCCTCTGAACATTTGCTTGGAAGCTTTTTCGTTATGTCTTTTATGTAGTGAAATTGATGGCCTTTTAGAGTAATTCGTGTCTCTACACATTCTCATTTATGAATTATACGTACATCTCCGGAATTTAATAGACACACATCAAAACTTAAGACTGCTTTGAAAGAGCATGCATTTTAGAACATGCAAGACATGAAGCAAACGTAGCCGCTCAACTTCGAAGCATATGTTCAGAGGCTTACCAAGCATGTTTCCGGAATTTTGACCCCTGTACACAAAGGCGTGCGAATGTTGGTGGTAATTATTTTGAAGACTATTAAAAGTATGGTTTTTTTTTTTTAGTTTTTTTTATTCATCTCGTTGTAATAATCCCAGTCTTGGAATTAATAGATACCTTGTAAAATGACAAATACTGACATGTCATGTTTTAAAATAAATAAATAGTATTCCACAACCTTGCAGCATAGAATTCACAATGCTTCAGCAGTTCAATAGAAGTTTGAGGAAAAACGGTCTTACCTTAATTTCTATAAATTGGTAGTTCATGATTGATATCCTGAGTCCGATTTGTTCCCCAATGGATGCTTCTTCGGGGCTTTCAGCGATAATAATAAATGGTTTCGTAGAATCAAACTGAAAAAAGAAGACTTTAAACAGCCTTTCTTGGAAAAATGAAACAATTTTTTTTTAATTAAAACTAACTTCTACGTTTCGCAATATTTTTGATGTCTTAAATGCTATGTATGCGAGGTCTACTCGAAAAGTATCTAGAAAAATATTTAAAAAAGCGTACAACTGGAGTGTTGGAAACTTAATGAACTTCAAAATGATCTCTTTGAACTCCACTAACTTATCTAGTGGTACTGACGTATTCTGAGAAGGCCTCCTCTAAAATAGAGTTTAGATTGGCCTTCGTTGCAGCTCTTGTCTAAAACAGAGCTCCATCCAATGGTCTCTTGAGTTTGAGAGCATTCAGAAGTTGCAGGGGCTCATATCAGGAGAGTAAGGAGCCTGTTGATATATGGTCTGTTCCCCGAAAAGATCTGAATCGAGAGCGAGGAATGCATCAGATTTATGCATTAGCATCTTCCGAACGGCTGATCACTCTTGGCCGCATAGTTTAATGCCTTAGCACTGTTGACATCGTTTCCTTACTTTTCTTGAAATTAAAAAAATAGAAACGATCACTACACGCTACCTAGCTAAAATGAAGCTTGTTAACCACTAATGCAATAAATAGACTGAAAAAAAAAAAAACGTACATCCATTGCGAAAAGAATAAATCGTATACTTTTTTTTACAAACCTCATATAATACTAATTGCATATTTATGACACACAGTCATGCGCAGTGAATGCTCAGAAAGATGTCAAAAGAAAATTTGCAAAACTCATATGTAACAACAACTAACAATCGAGGAAGAAGTCAGAGAGTTTGAAAAATAAATAAATAAATTTACGAAGACGTAGACCCTTCGATTGTTTACAAAGACTTCCAACAATACTTCGGTTTTGAAAAGTAAGTATGTAGATGCAATATCACAATTGATACGATATTTGGTTAATCTGTGCATTAGGAACTCTTTTCTCGCTAAATGGGCGATAGGCGCGCCAAGCGTCGTAACCCTGACTATTTAGCGTAGTTTCTCTCGGAGCTTTCAACTCCGCGAGACAGGCAAAAACGCGCCAGTTGGTGACTTTTTGAAAACGCGCCAAGCATTGTCCCAAAGCACATTTTCACCAGGAAAAAGACAGGGCTGAAATGCGACATCTATGAAAATGAAAAAAAAAAAAAAAAATCCGCCAAATCTTTGAATTAAGTCATTAGTATATTGGAAATAGGGTTGCCAGAAAAATACTACGCTCCGTATTTGGGCCGAAAAAATACTACCGTAGTATCAAAAATACTACGTCTGGCAACGCTGGAAAAAGGACGAAACAGAAATAAGTATGAACACGTAACCATGGTAACAACATGAAAAGTTGATTTCCGTTGATAAAATAATTCATTTCATCTCTCTTTTCAAACAAATTTTATTCAAGAGCTCAACCATTTTAGAATCGTTTGGCTTGCTTTACTGAAGGTAAGCCTTGAATTCCGGGATTCTAAAAACAATTGTTACAGCTCTCCTGATGATCGTAGAAACTTCAAAAAAACTTCATTTTGTGCAGAAAATTTCAAGCTTTCGAATGACATGGGACTTTAAAATGTGTATGAAATATTTCTTCCCAGCTTTATTATTATTTCCGCTAAGAATTCGAATAGAAAAAGAACGGAATGGAATTTTCGAAAAATCTCTTCGAGGTGCAAAACTACATGCTATAAACTAATTTTGTGCCAAGTGGCATGAAAATCGACCGAACGGTTTTGGCGCTACGCGCGTGACAGACAGACAGACAAACCTTCAGATTTATTATCTATAGTGCTTGAATATGTATACAGAATTTTGTATTGTTATTATCGCAGAGTTTTAGATTTTACGGTTGCATTCTGTCATTGACTAAACTTTTGCATTGCAGTGTATTTATCCTCATAATGAGTCACTTACTATGATAAATTCTGGCAAAATATGGAGTCCATATTTCTTGTTCATTGCAATAGCGTTGAGAGCGTATGCGGACGGACCTTTTGGTGCAATAGTAGCGACATATTCTTCTTGGTCTTCCCTAAAAATACAAGGGAAAAAAAGATCACTTTTCTTGAAAATTAAATTTCATTAAAGAAATACATATTTAATTTTGTTTTTACTCATAACCAAGCACAATGATAACCAAAGTTTACTTTATTAACACTATACTTACATTTTAAACTCCGACTGACCAAACTATAATTTAATGCAGAAAAAATATTGAAATGCACAGAATGTTAAAACATATTGTTTTTGGTGGATTTTTGTTAAGAATATTGTCAAAAGAAATTTTTGACTCTATGACTGAAATATTAACTTGTGTCAGTTCCAACAACTTAATTCTAAAGCAAGCAGCAGTATTTCATCCCTCAAGTCACAGTGGTCAAGGATTTAGAATGACGAAATTTGATGCGACAAGTGAGTAACGGTGGGCAGAGACTAGATTAATAAAGGTTACCCAATACTCACCCAATAATTTTATTCTTCCACGCGAAATTTCCAGCCGTTGCGTCGAAAAAGGCACCCTGTCGATTTCTCCGATATAAGTAAAATTCAAACAGATCTTTGTCTTCGTTTAGTTGAATTTGAACACCTGTATTTTAGACATTAGAATTGATTTGTACAGAAACAATAAAAAAGTAGAGAAAGATAAATGTAAAATGACATTTATAACATTGTATTGTATTAGATTTCCTCAATTGCATTACTTCTTTTTACGGCTCTTTTTCCCAGAGAGGAAAATGTATTCTGTTCCTTTAACAAATTATGTCCAGATAATGTTAGCTGACCCGTGCGAAGTATTCGTACGATATACTGTCAGAAATACTCGTCTGAATGACTCACGAACTAATTTGAGTAACGGCTTAAAAATTCATGAAATTTCTCTGTGCGCTTAATGGTCGTATAAAGCTTCGAGGAGTTTTAGGTATTAAGAGGTATTAAATACTTCAATTTCGTTAAGTCAACTGAAAAGTACGAAAATCCTAATGCAAAAAGTATTAAACGATTAAAATTTAACCAGTTGAGATATCAAAGCAAAACTAAGCATATTTCTAAGTATATTTGAGCTATTGAGACTACTCAAATTAGAATATCTTAATTTCGTTTTCACCCAGTCCCATGGACAAAACAGCAGCTGGTTCTCCAATCTGATGGCAAATTGACTGAGAAATTAATCCGAGGCTCTTGAGAGATTCAGAACAGCTGCAGTGAGTGATTCATTTCTGAAGTGATTTCTTCCTCAAGATTTTATGGGAAGGACCACAAACCTGTTCATTCACTAGTTAGACTACACTACATTCAAAAATGTGGAATCTTATAAGTTTGTCATTGCGTATGAAATTGGTTCAGAGTATAAGAACATACTTACAACTTCCTTCGTCAGTGCCATCGTCACAATCTCTCACGCCGTCACATTTCTTGTGTGCAGGGTAACATTGGCCAGATAAGCAATAGTCCAAGTTTGACGATGCATTGCAAAATGCTGAAAGTTAAAAAAGCTTGATCTTTCACGTCAAATATAGCTAAAGATTTATGATTGTCCTCTCTAATGTACTAATTTTAAAAGTTTCAAATAGTATGTTCCGTTTCATTATTTTTTTATCTCCCGCAAACTTGAGAGGGAAATTAAGTAGTGTTACAATCACAAAATTAAAACAAGTGGGGACGTTTAATAAACAAAATAAAACATAATAATAATAAAAAAAAACCAGCCCAGACTTATGAGGGCTATTAATTCAATAGATCAATACAGTCTGAAATATTTTATAACAATCCCTAGCAGCATCATCTCATCGGCCGATGATCGACCATTCATCGAAACCCGATGAAATTCTCATCGGCCAAGCAGAATCCGAGCAGCAAAATCCGATGAGAAAACAATGAGATTTGGAGCAATTTACGAGAAGAACAGTCGAGTGCCGAGGAATTTCATCGGGAAACTTGATCGGAAGGATATCGTTTTCCGATGGAATATAGCTCGGCTTATTTTCATCGGGAAAGTTGATCGGAAGGATATCGCCACAGACTCGCTTTCCGATGAAAAGTAGCTCATCGAAAACCGTACTCGGATACTGATCGGAACGATGTCATCGTGCGTTACAGGATCAGTTTACGAGGAGTTTATTGATCGGCCGAGCAAAATCCGATGAGTTGATGCTACTTGGGTTATCTTCTGCAATAACAACATACCAAGGTTCCTTTTTAAAACAATTGTACAACAGTCTAATATATTACTATCCTCCAGGGCAGCTGGGTTTGACGGATTTGGTGGTTCGTGCAACCTGCGTGTAGCAAGTTTTACATCTCTGTTACCAAGAAATACCACTTTTGTGAAAAAAACTTTAAAACTTAAAAAACGGTAAAACTTTTGTGAACTAAGCAGTTTTCATTTCAGTTTTTATAAAAAATAATATCTCGTAATAGTCAAAAGTTTTATTGTATTCAGAAATTAACTCTAAAATTATGCATAGCTGTAAACAATATTATCAGAAACAAAAATAAAGAACTACAAGTTCTTTCGTAGGTGCTTTCAGTTATTTTGATTTCGCTTTGTTAAAAAAATACCTTCATAGGGAATAGAAATGTTGCAAAAATTGCACTTGAACTCCTTTTTTTTACCTAGTTCAAATTTCTACCATACATTAACACCAGTTGAAATCACTTAAAATATTTTAATCTGACAAAAGAAATACTAATATTAACTTTTACATATTTACTAGTACAGTTTCAATTTTTGGTTAGACAGTTTTTATTTTGAATATTTCTCTTCACTTTATTTTCCACTTGCTTTTAATGCCAATTAGCAAATTTCCGCTCAAAGTTGTACGGTGTCAAACAAAATAAATGATATTAACCGTCTAAAAAAAGTAAAGTTTTTGTCTTGATTTTTAAGCTTTTATTTCTTTTGGAATAATTTTATTATATTTTAAATATAATGGAGTAAGTATTCTTTAATACTTAAAAGTGCTTACAACTAAGTACACCACCGCCTTCGGCTGTGTATTTCGGGAGCTTCGCCCCGTACGTCTGCTTTAAGCATAGAACAGATAAACTATTGGCCATTTGAAAGTAGCAGAATACGCGACTTCCCAAGAAATGTAGAAGAAAAATTACGTTTTAATTAACATCTCCACTAATTAAACTCGTAAAAAAAACGATGTTTGTCAAAACATGATTCCCGAAAAATGTCTCATCTTTTGATACCTGGTTCGGTTATCAATTATGTGGCATTCCAGTGGAGTTTGGATGACATACACAGATGCATACATAGATCAATACAGTCTGCTTTTAATTTCGTAGATTGCAGGGCCGTATTTAAGGGGTGGGTTTTTAGGGTTGAAATCCCCTCCGAATTTTTTCAAAACTGTTCCGAAAAATACTTTTTTATGCCCTTTTTTGTTGAAAAATAATATTATTACTATTTTATTTTTAATTTTCTTATTTACTTTTCAATTTCCTTTTGAAAACTGAAATTATCATTATTGAATGATAGTACAAATCAATTGATTATCTGCAGTAGTTATCTTTATAGCAAACATAATTTCATATACAACAATACACCTTTTTACTGAGCTGAAGATGCTTTGTTTTCTTCATTAAGAAGATATGTTATTTTATTTTTCATGTTAATGACTCTTAAGCATCTACTGAAACAAAAAGCAATAGAATATAGAGCATGAAATCAAATTTTATTTATCATATAGATTTCACAAGATTCCCCCTAACAATAGTTTGGTTACGACCCTGGTAGATTGTACTAGTAAAATTCACCGCCTTCACCTAGTAAACAAAAAAAATGAGACGAATTGTATCGTTGATTAAAAGAGTTTTCGTACATGTATTGCTCTTGATTTATTTTTCTACCATATATAAACTGTACAGAAACCTTAACTGACTACGAGTATCAAAAATTTGGTACTCGTAATAGGTTAAAATAATTTTCCGAAGCTGCTGTATTCGTTATTATTTCATTTAAACACTGAGAATTAGAAATTATAAGATTAATATCTAAATCATATTTGACTTAAGAATTTCTTAGAAAAATTTTTTCTTTTATGTCTACTTTAAAAACAAAAAAAGAATTATAATTATTTTAATGCAATTGAATACGTCTATGGAGAAGACAAGAGGACTACATAAAAATTTAATTATATAGCCATAGTTTCATTATAAAAAGTTAAATAATGCAGAGTAAAATATTAGGGGAATGGAAATATACTGTTTTGCTATAAAAGGGCGCGACTGATAACAATTGTTTAGCAATATCTTTTACATAACTGCGCACATTTCTTGCTGCATAAACAGTTTATTTTTTGATCAGGTATTGTGTGTGTGTGTTGTACCGTTTAGATCATTACAATGCATGAGTAAGATTTTGGTACCATTTTTAGTATGCATAATAATCTGAGGAAAATAGGCCGAAATGTAAGAAAAATTATTTTTATTAACCGGGTTGTTAATGACTTTAAGTTATCAAAAACGAAATCAAGTAATTTATTAATGACTTATAAGGTTATTCTCGGAACTGAGTAATATATATTTTTTAAGTTTTCAAGTTTGTCTTTTTGTTATTATAAATAATGTATTTTATTTCTCAAAAGCTTTCAAGCTTTTCATGAAGTAAAAAAATATATATTTTAAAAAACTCGATTACTTACTAGGCATAGAACTGATGACTAAATTTGTAAAAGCAATCAAATTTGAGAACTGAAACAAAAATAGTTTTTCTTATTATATGCATTAAAATTCTTCAATAGAACTGAAAAAAACTGTTTAATCTTTTATATTACCTGGAACGAATTTTTCGTGTCTCGAGCAATGTTATGTGTCGTGTAATACGTAATCTCTTCTGGTGAGCCATCTCTGTGTCGCCAAAATGCTCGATGAAACTTCAGATGATCTTTTTCAAAACCAAACATTGCTTCTGTGATCTGAATCATAGAGAAGTGTTTTTATCTTTAACAATAGTATTCTAATAATACAAAAAGAGATTTTGCCAAAGCTATTAGCACGCGTGCAAAACCGTCTAGAATTATTTATAGTAATTAGAATTCTCTAATTACAAACATCAGTTATTTAAGAAGCAGTCAACTTAAGAGCTTCCCCTGCCTAGTATAACTAGGCAATGTATTTGCACTTTGTTGTGCTCGTAATACCTGCAAAATGATTGAACATAATTAGTTACAAAACTACCTATACACTCAAGAGCCAAAAGATTATGACCACCTCTTAATAACGAGTTTTCCCACCTTTAGCCCGCAACACAGCTGAAACCCGCCTTGGCTTGGATGCCACAAGTCCTTGGTAGATAGACGGAGACAGATTATGCCAGATATTTAAGCAACGCTCATGCAAATCCGAGATATTGCGAATTGATGGTCTTTGAGCTCTGAGCTGCCATCCAATGACATCCCAAATATGTTCTATTGGATTGAGATCCGGTAAGTTAATAGGCCAGAACATTAACTGGAATGCAGCATCATGTTCCTGGAAACACTCCAAAACAATTTAAGCCCTCTGAGGCCGGCTCAAATTGTGTTGGAAATTTTAATTTCCAGCTGGAAAACCGGAGAACATGTAAGAGTGCAACTTTTCCGCAATGATTGTTCAGATAATCTGTAGCATTCATGGTCTGCTCTAACACAGCCACGAGTCCCAGAGACGCCCAATGGAACTTTCCCCAAAGTATAACACCGCCACCACTGGCCTGTGTACGACCATCTGTACATTGAGGGAGCAACTGTTCGCCTGAAAGACGGCGCATCCTATAACACGGCCATCGGCGTGATGAATGGTAAACCGTGATTCATTTGACCAGGCCCCACTGATACGTGGACCAGTCCTGATGTTCCCAGACACAGCGCAGGCGTAGTTGACAATGACGCTTGGTCAGCAAAGGCATACAAGTGAGACGTTTGCTGCGTAGCCCCATATTCAAGAGTGTCCGCTGAACAGTGTGCTCCATTACTATTCTACTTAGCCCTGTATTGTATTGGGTTGTCAGCTAAGCTACTGTCTGGCTCCGGTTTTGCTTCACCAAGCGAAATAATCTTTGATGATCATTTTCTTTGATAGCGTTGGGACGTCCAACAACATGTCGTCTACTGCTGGTTTCACCGTCATTCACCACTTTGCATAACTGCTAACAACTGTAGACCGCGGACAACCCACGAGCCTTGCAGTTTTGGAAATACTTGATCCGAGCCTTTAAGCTATTACAATCTGCCCTTTATCAAAGTCAATTAGTTCCGAAGCCTTTCCTATCGCACGCAGGAGTAAGTAAAAAAATAATTCTTCTAACTCTTCAGTAGCAGTTCCACTTTCACCTGATCACGTGCCTTCCACGTATTCCAGGCGAGTTCATTAAAAAATGTAGGGGCGGTCATAATATTTTAACCCTTGAGTGTATATTTAGGCACAAATCGTGGACATAACTAAAATGTTTGATAATTAAACTAACTAACATTAATAAAATCACTTACCAGAAGACTGTTTTCGCACCGACCAAGACACATACTTTCATTACAAATGTGGCTCTGAAACTAAACAAATTAGCGTTTCAACACCGTCCTTAACAATTTTGGCAAATTCACTCTGGTTTCGTTTAACTTCATGCCAAAAAACATTTGCAAGAGAAATAGATTTTTTCTATTGCAGCTTTGAATTTGTGGCAAGGGACTGTTTGAAAAAATTCCGGAGAGAACTTAAACATGTCAATATTTAGTTTTAGAAATTCGTGATTAGACCTTATTTTATGAAAAAAATATAGCTGCATTATTCTATTTTTAGATATTTATTGCCAAATGTATGTAGTGTTCGTAGGATTTTTGAAATATTACCTTGAAGTGTTAGACTATACGATTGGGACAGCCAGGGGACTGTCTTTTTAGGACTTAGATAATTTTCTAGAAAGAAAAGTTACATTGTTATCTCTTTAAATACAATTGGGCTACAAACTATTAATACTTTACATGAATTAAGAGAGATAACTACTTTATTGCACTTTATTATTTTTAAAATGATCGGTGCGGACAGCCAATAACGAGTTTACAGAGAAACGCCCATGTAAGTACAGACCCCTTTATACTTCAAATCTAAAAATAGTATTTTTTAATTATGCATATATCTGAGAAACAGAGTATTACCCCATTAGAGGAGACGACATATTTTAATTGTAGCATAAGAAATGAAAAATTCTTTATAATGTCATAGGATAAGGATTTGCGGGGTGAATAGGAACACTTTGTTCTGTTGTTCCAATTTAAACTTATTTAGAGGAAACTGTTTGAAAAGTCGAGATTCTAACCCCAATTCTTCTAGTCAAGACAAGGACAAGGATTTATTACGGTTTATCCTTTCTCGTGAGCAACTAGATCTTAGAATGACAGAAAGTTGCAGATTAAGAAAGGTTTTCACTCTAAGAGAGACTTCTTTTTATTAAAAATTTCAAGAAACTAGAGATTTCAAGAAACTAAAGAAAAGGCAGCGTTCTTCCCAGAAGATAGTATGAAAATATGAAGCTAAGTCACAGCTGCTAGTTTTAAAGAAATCCCTCCAAAAATTTTGAATCCCTGTAGGCACCCCTGATGCGCATCAATGGTATGAGTAGCGTCATATGATTCTTCTGTTTATCCAGGTTGTTACTTAGTAATAGTGATGAAAGGTTGAATTTGAGGTGAGATTTAAGGTATCGTTGTTCAAACCTTTTCGTTTCATGATAAAATATGAAAAGCTTTTGTAGTATAGAAGATGTAAAAGTGAAAATTAGAGGGGGGGTGGAACTTGCTGAGGACCTTTCATGAATCCTCTAGAACGTGATGAGGGGTCGTAGTGGGGAGACATTTTAAAGAAAATTTGATTTAAAATGACAAAATATAGCCAGAAATTGCGAGGTTCGAAAAAAATACAAACTTTATCTCGAACTATTGGGTTGTAAAAAATGATTTTGGATTCATATTGCAGCAAATTTTGTATGTAAATATTGTTGAAAAATCAGTCGCTTAGAGATAAAATCGCCAAAATCTAAATTAAAGGGCAAAAATCCGCCCTTTTTTTCGACTTTCGACAAGGTTGCGTTCGGAGCACAAACTAGGATTATTAATTCCCAATCAACATCACAAACAACTCAGCAAAAAATTAGAACTAACGGATTTGACGCACCCTTTTAGGTGACAAGGTTACTGGACTATGTACGAAATGCAGCTTTTATTTCATGAGAGTACCCAGATTTATTGTTTTAATTAGAAAAACATATCATTCCATGTAAACAGCAAAAATTACAAAACTAAACGAGATTAGAAGTACAAACAAAAGATTTTCTGCATTAAGTTCATATTTTCTTTCTAAATTTTATAAACACTGTTAGTTAAGCTTTATAAACTAAACATTCAATTCAACATGTTAATCTTGAAACTTTAAAAATTCAAGCTTGAGTTACTTACAGATGTGAGTGTAAGCTGCTGACGGCCATGAGTGGACACGTGATCACTATCAAACCCCCAAATGCCAACCAGCGTTTCAGAGGTGAGGCGAGGAATCAATTCGATGTTGTTTCCAGATCTCTCTTGCTTCAAATTGATATCCAAAACAAACTGAAGGGTACAAGTCATTCTTATAAAAATTAATACTTTTTTGTACGGCATTCTACATAATAAATACAATCAAATGCAGCATTTAAGACGAACATCACGGCTCCCAACACATTTTAACCAATGAAAAAGGTAAAAAGGACCATTAAATAATAAAATGTTCTTTTCTGTAAGAGATTATTTGTTTTTATCCATTGAATCATTATTTATATGTACATTTGGATGGGGAGCGAGGAGAAAATTAGATCAAATAGAACATTTAAAACACAACAATAGAACATTTAAAGAAGTTTATGTAATTTAGTTTTGTGAATACAATATACATCGTCTAAAAATGTATGAATAGCTACAGTATTTTTAGTGTTACACTCTTGTCAGTTTAGAAAACGGGACATTTCAGTATCCCGCTACTATGTGCGGGATAATGGGACGTGCTACCGGAAAATGGGTCTGTCCCGTTCAAAATGGAACGCATGGTCATCTTAGTCATCACCCCCCAGGAACCCTTCCCCCTTCGGAATCCGTACCTGGTCTCAATAAAATGTAATGATCCATAAAACGTATGGTTGATTTGGAGCAATGCCAACAAAGTATAGTTCAATATAGGATAACTGATAAATGTTTAATAATTCATTTCAAAAAAAGGAGCCAAGCGATTTTGTCAAGTGAAGGTTTAGAATTTCAAAAAAGAATTTTTACCTTTTTTTTTTAAATTTTCAATGAGTATAGCACTATTTTAAACTGTATTGCATACATATTCATTCATATTTCTTTCAGTAAAAGGTGTAGGAATCGAGATTTAATCTTTTGATGTAATGATACAAATGATTTCTTTAAACTCAAATTTTAGTTTGAATGTTTTTTAAAATAAATGATTAAATTAGATATGGTTCGGGTAAGTAGGTCACCCCTCTAAAACAGAAATATACACACAACTTGTACACTTTTTTACACTGATCATGTCACATTGAATCACAGTGACTGGCTTTGCATGCATTTGGGCTTTGTGGAATTTTTGTCTAGGTCATAGAGCTAATGTAACATTTCGAGAAAAAAAAAATTTTCTACTTCGAGCGACGTTTTTAAAAGAAGTTTTCACGGTTTCATTTTAAATTACTTTTTAATGTTCATGAAGTTTTTTTTTTTTTTGTATAGTTTAACTTAAAGTACATAGTGCAATATTACACATATTACTATTTACAGGTGTTTAAGGGGAAGGGTCCCACTTTCCCAGTAGTTTTTCCCTATTAGGGTAAGTGGGTCCCCTCACTATGTAGTAAAAGTGGGTCAGTCATAATAGTGGAGGTTTTAAAATGAAAAGCGACTCTGATGAAGAAATTTCTGGGATGAAAAAAAAATAATTATGAAGACCCAGAAGGAATTGATAGTTCAGCTACAAAAACTGCAAAAACAGTTGTCGTCAAGAAATTATATATTTATATCATTTCATACTTTTTAGTGCGAATTAAGCTGAAAGAAATAGTCTTTAAAAAATATATAATAAAAGTTTTTTTTAATTTAAAGTTCTACCTCGTAGCGACCACTCGTATGAAGACCTTTTGCTGTGGGACAGAGGTGGTCCTCATATAGAGCGACGACTGTATTTGTTTATTTAATATCTGTCAGGTTCATGCTTTCCTACAACCAATCGATTTTTCACAAATTCGTAAGTTATTTTAATTACACACGATAGCATCGAACCCCGGGCAGCGAGCCTACCGCGTCAAAGCAAGTGCTTTGACCACTGCGCCGGTTGAAGCACATTTCGGTTACGTTCATAAGACTTCAAGATCTCTGCACCGATGAGAATGGAAATGTCGTACATTACGCAGGGCTGACTTTAACCCGGCAATCGGAAGCAAAGTGTGAAAATAGAGACAGGTGAAGCAAGAAGAGAAGTAGTCTTTAAAAACAGAGCAATATCCACTGTTAAAAACTCAGGAAGCTTTTATGGTAAATATTGCTGTAAAATGTAGCGTTTACAGTAGAGAAAGTTTCTACACTGTAAATTTTACCGTGAAAAAAGTAGCTATTGCAGCAGCTATTGGTACACGATCTGAGAACTGCACCTCATGCAGTATTTCCGCTCTTCGATGCGCGTTATTTGGTATGGTGGATGGCAAAGCGGTGTGTGAAAACTCGGGCCCAGGTTCAATTCCCGCTGTTCGCACCTCGAGCTTTTTACCTCTAAAGTAAAATTTTACAGGAAAGAAGAATTTTGCTGTAAAAGTCACTGGCAACATAGATGCCTGTAACTTTCACCGTAGGAAATTTCTTAACAGTGCTGCTTTAAAGCAAATACACCCACAGTTCGGTCATGTCATCTTGAGACTGCGATTATTCTGGACTCAGCAGTCAGGAATAGCCAATAACCGAGCTGGAGGCCTCTTTTTGTAGCCTTCAAACTGGTAAAATAAATTATCTTATTAACTCATTACATAATATCCATCTTTTTTGAATCAGCCTCTTTGTTGAATCAAAACAGTTTAGAACAAACGTGATTTATATATGGAGACGGATGAAATGTCAAACTGAACTGAGCTTTGCATGCTGTTTTAGCAATTATCTCATTTGAAAGAAAAAATTGCTGCTTTAAAAGTATTTTAACAATGATAGATTATTCATTTCAGAGAGAACTGTTTACCTTATGCTGATTAATTGCATCCACAGGCAAAATAACACTGTCTGTCAGGACTTCTCCATCCGGGGTCACGTGATAAATCACCATATGAAACACTGGAGCCATTTCTGGAGCGACGGGGACGGAAAATGTGGTGATGCTGTTTATCATTCCCAATACATTTTCTGTTCCCGATTGCACAATGATGTCTTTGGCCATCACCTGGAAGAAACTTGCACCTATGAAATCCTATTTTTCTTCTTTAAGCAACATTAGAACTAAAGTGAACAATAATGGGTAAATTCGGTCGAACAATTTTAGCGAAGCTCAAAAATAGCTCAAAATAGTGCGATATTCCTCAAAGAACGAAACGCGTTATACCAAATATATGTAAAATGCCGTTAATCATTTTTGCCAAACTACAAAAAAGTCACCATTCCCAAACTGTCGGCAGGATTTGCAACAATTTTTATTACTCGTTTGGTAGACGAAGTTTTACAGATGTACCCAATAATGTATTTCATTCAGGTTTTAATAGTATTGTATTTCAATTAATAACTAGGACAGTAGAAATAGCGAATATAAATTTATGTATGACATAATAATATATAATTTCGTAAAAGAAATAATTACGATTATTTCTTGAAGAAAAGACAGCAGTACGAACATAAAATCACTATGTGTGTGCACCGCAGGGTAGTCCTTATATGAGGGTTTAAAATTTTTTTGTACATTTTCAATGCATCACACGTAGTTTTGATCTAGTTTACAAAAAAAGTTTCTGTAATGTTTAAATGCTTTTAAGACAAATTTTCAGGGTAGTTAAAGCAGTTGAGAAATGTCTGGAAAAAATTACAATTCATCTAACATTAGTTAAAATAATTATTTGAAAATTATTTCATTCAATCCAAAACTAATCAAATCTATGAAGCCAACAAAATTCAAGTACGTAAGGACAACAACATTCAAGTACGTATGTTCCTCCGTTCTTCATGTTTTATACGGCTCTCTTCAGAGGCGTCACTTTTCAATTTCCGAGTTTTAGACTAAAAACCTTACCATAGTTGGGGCCTACGATGGGCATCATTAAGATTTCAATTTCGGAATATTTCCAAGGGAAGAGCATTCCTGAACCTCCCCCACCACCAACACAATTGAAGGTCTTCTAAAACTCCTTTTTATTGCTTCAAATTTTTTTTTAATTTTCAGCAGGAGAGTCTCTTACTCCCTCGGTAAAAGGGGAAAGCAAAGATGCGATCTTCTAAAATAACTTTGGGTCATTCCATTTTAAATCAACAAATTTTCAAAAAAGTTGTTGCATCACCATTTTTGATTTTGATAAAAATTTGCATGTGTATTCCTTTTACTTCCCAGAGTTCAAAATGGTGGTCATTTTATTTTTAAAAAATTTACCCTTTGATATATAGGCCATTTTTCTTGTTGGCAACAGCGAAAATCGGGCGTTTTGATGCTTTGTCTTATGAACTATAACTTTTTTTCAATCAAAGATTTTGAGCTCAAATATAGCTCATTGGAAAGCTAAGAAAAAGATATTTTTATATATGCTATCAATAAATTTCAGATATTTAAAAAATATTTATTTTTTTCAAGGTCAAAGTTCACCACGAAAATGACATTTTTGACTACTTTCGAATATTAAAAAACCCCATGAAGGGTTCAAAGTAACAAGCCGATTTTTTTCATCATATATTCATAGTCATGGTTACTTACTGTATAAAAAAAATTGGCTTGTTACTCCACCCCCTTTATGAGATATGACCCCCCAAAGTTGTAAATTTTTTTAAAAATCCCATTTTCAACGCTAAAAAAATGCATGTGGGGGGCAAGATAAAAAAATTTTTATGTATGGTATTTTAAGTACTTTTTACCAGCTTTCTAACAAAACAAAAGTTGCTGTGTTATTCAAAGGCGTTTGGCAGATATAAGGGACTGAACTTTCAAAAAATTGCACAAAAACAACACGATTATTTTCATTTTTTAAAATATTTTTCTTTATTTAAATGTAATTATATACCTTATTCTTTGCCTTAAATGCTAAAAAAAGACTAAGAAGAGCAATGAAGAAACATATTTAAAGTTTAATAAGATAATTTAATATTTTTAACACCTGGGAATATAGAATACCACTAAACTTATCTGATTTTTAAACATCGGATTGCTACCTACAACAGGACTGAGCATTTCTCAACTTGTCCAGGTTTGTTCGTACCATGTGGTCATCCTTGTTCTGGCTTGCTCTCACATGTGTATCTTAGTTGTCTTTCAAATTCTGAAAGAAGTAGGTTGTTGAGCTAGTGTTTGCTGTAAAATCTTGTGAAGCTGATGTGATTTGTTTTCATTTCAAGTTCATTCATATTCACAGAATGTTTTGTTAAAGGTAAAAGAAGAAATTCTTTAGAATCCTTAACAATAAATTTAAATTTGTCTTTCTACATGTAAACTGTGAATAAGTTATGGATAACCCTAAATGCTCCATAGGAGTTTTTGAGAATGATGATTGTGATATTTTAAGTTACAGTAGGCAGTCTACTGTAAATAGTATTTCTGAGTACAGTGATGATGATAAAACTTTACTGCACCTGAGAACTAGGTGTAAAACTATTGAAAATGTTTGTACCTACCAGCAAGAAATTCCATAAAGGTGGCAAAACTTGGCAAGATTTTTTTTTTTGCATGGTAGGTACAAACAGTTTCAATAGTTTTACACCCAGTACTCAGGTGCAGTAAAGTTTTATCATCATCACTGTACTCAGAAATACTATTTACAGTAGACTGCCTACTGTAACTTAAAATATCACAATCATCATTCTCAAAAACTCCTATGGAGCATTTAGGGTTATCCATAACTTATTCACAGTTTACATGTAGAAAGACAAATTTAAATTTATTTTTAAGGATTCTAAAGAATTTCTTCTTTTACCTTTAACAAAACATTCTGTGAATATGAATGAACTTGAAATGAAAACAAATCACATCAGCTTCACAAGATTTTACAGCAAACACTAGCTCAACAACCTACTTCTTTCAGAATTTGAAAGACAACTAAGATACGCATGTGAGAGCAAGCCAGAACAAGGATGACCACATGGTATGAACAAACCTGGACAAGTTGAGAAATGCTCAGTCCTGTTGTAGGTAGCAATCAGATGTTTAAAAATCAGACAAGTTGAGTGGTATTCTATATTCCCAGGCGTTAAAAATATTAAATTATCTTATTAAACTTTAAATATGTTTCTTCATTGCTCTTCTTAGTCTTTTTTTAGCATTTAAGGCAAAGAATAAGGTACATAATTACATTTAAATAAAGAAAAAGATTTTAAAAAATGAAAATAATAGTGTTGTTTTTGTGCAATTTTTGGAAAGTTCAGTCCCTTATATCTGCCAAACGTCTTTGAATAACACAGCAACGTTTGTTTTGTTAGAAAGCTGGTAAAAAGTACTTAAAATACCATACATAAAAAATTTTTTATCTTGCCCCCCACATGCATTTTTTTAGCGTTGAAAATGGGATTTTTAAAAAAATTTACAACTTTGGGGGGGCATATCTCATAAAGGGGGTGGAGTAACAAGCCAATTTTTTTTATACAGTAAGTAACCATGACTATGAATATATGATGAAAAAATCGGGTTGTTACTTTGATTCCTTCATGGGTTTTTTAATGTTCGAAAGTAGTAAAAAATATCATTTTTGTCGTGAACTTTGACCTTGAAAAAATACATATTTTTTAAAATCTGAAATTTATTGATAGCATATATAAAAAGATCTTTTTCTTAGCTTTTCAATGAGCTATGTTTGAGCTCAAAATCTTTGATAGAAAAAAAGTTATAGTTCATAAGACAAAGCATCAAAACGCCCATTTTTTTCTGTTGCCAACAACAAAAATGGCCTATATATCAAAGGGTAAATTTTTTAAAAATAAAACGAACACTATTTTGAGCTCTGGGAAGTAAAAGGAATACACATGCAAATTTTCATCAAAATCAAAAATGGTGATGCGCACCCCATTTGTTGATTTAAAATGGAATGACCCCTTTTTTAAAATTTTTATTTCGAAAAATTGCCGTACATAAGAGAACCCAAACTCTCTTTCTTAATGTGAACAAAGACGGTTTACAATCACATTTAAAAGACAAACTACATATTAATAAGTCCTTTTTAAGATTTTAAAGAAAAGGAAAAAGAAAGTTTTAAGAATTTTAACCAATTACACGCCAGATTAAGGTAAATTCGAGAAAATATCGAGATTTTCAATGTGTGCCCGGAAAGAAAAATTATCGGAAATTTTGCACCGCGACATTTGATCCCTTCCCTTTCAACCTTGTTAATCGCACTTAATTGCTCAACTGACAAGCTTATACAGTTAACTCTCACTCATACGCCGGCCCAAGAGAAAAAGTCGCATAAGTGAGAAAGCCGCATAAGTGAAATAGCCTTTTAAAAACCTAAAACGAAGCATAAATTCTAGTGAGAGCAATGATTAGAATGTTTCAATAGAGAATAGGTTGATTTGATATTGATAAAGGGTTGGGCCATTACTCTAACGCAACGTAACTAATATGATTAAAAGGAAACATAATAGTCAGGGATCCCTGATAGAGATTTTTCTGTTTATTACTATCAAGCTAATTTTCCGTGAGTAGCTTCATTTTAATGAGACGCCCAACTTTTCCTCTTACAGCAATTCTCGATTGTGGTAGCTAACAGGGGTAGCAGGGATCAAATGTGTCGATTCTATGGGTCTCAAAAACTTATCACTAACTGCGACTTTTTTAATTAAAACTTAAGATAATTATTAACATTGTTGAAAAGTATATTTATTATTAGTACCACAAGACCACTTTTTTTATTACTAACTGTAGGACAAAAATATAATATTTTTGGTTAGTGTATTCTCTATCCAGATAAAACAATGTCGTACAAGTAAACAGGTAGGTATCACTAGTCCGACAAGAATTGTAAGGTTGTTTTTTTGCAGAATTATGGTCGATATTTACGGAGAATTCCTAATATTCTCTGGGCATGCGAACTGGCAAGACTCAGCCGTAATACCAAATTATGAAAAATAAATTTACTTCTACTAGCACGAATTGAAAATGTGTATTCAATTGGAGTACCGCAATAACGTACTACAAAATTTGAAGGACAATGTGACTGTTAAATTATACACTGGTTTTCAAAAATTAAGGAAAAATCACAAAAATGACGATTACTCAAGGAGTTACTAGTAGATTTTTATGAAACTTGGCCACATTGTACAACACATAGTAAGGTATAAAATAACATAAAAATAAATTACCAGATAATTATGGTATTATAAAAAATAATGTCCTTACAAAATGAAAAAAATTTGAGGTGGCAGTTCGATATTGGAGAAGTTCCTTCAATATGGTATATGATCCCTTCTAACAGCAATACAGCACGAGCAGCGATGCGTGATGCTGTCAATTATTCGGTCTATCAATTCTACAGGAAGCAAGAGCCACTGGTCTTGCAAAGCAGTAGCAAGCGTGGCAAGGGTTTGAGGGGGTGGGTTGAGGGCAACAATACGTCTCCCTAAAGCGTCCCAAACGTGCTCGATAGGATTTAAGTCCGGGGAACGAGCTGGCCACTCCATGCGCAGAATTGTAGCGTGTTACACATAATCGTCTATGATGCGAGCTCGGTGCGGTCCTTCGTTGTCGTCCTGTAGCAGGAATGCATCACCTATTGCCTCAGCGTATGGGTGAACATAAGTATCAAGGATGTCATCCCTATACATTTGAGCATTTACGGTTCCCCTGGGAAAGACATGGAGGTCTGGGCGTCCACCCAAAGAGATGCCACCCTAAACACAGACACTGCCTCTTCCGTATGCATCTCTTTCGCGAATGTTTGACGGATGATAACGGGTTCCAGGTTCCCTCCATATCAAATGACGCCTACTATCACTGTCTAGACTAAATCTAGACTCGTCCAACCCTCCATTGGTCATGCGTCCAATGAACATGTTGTCGTGCAAATATCGGTCATCAGCGCCCGTCGTAGCTATTGGCCGCCCTTGACTCAACCTCCTGGATGCCAAACCTGTGGTTAAAAATTGGCTCCAAAATCTATGAACCACAGAAGGACTCACATTTAGCTACCTGGCCACTTCTGTTTGACTTTGTCCTGCCTCTAGTCTCCCAATGGCTCTGCATCTTAGTTCTGCATGTAAATGATGCCTAGAAGTCATAGATACGAGTTGGCTATCTCAGATTTCTTTTGGTAGTATCACGGCGAGATTTATAGGCTTGCTCTCAAACGTGGTTTTTTTAATTCCTCGAAGATGACGTACTCCGATTGCAGCGCCACTAATTTGCATAAATAGTTTCACTCAGCAACTCTTACTTAGCAGCATACCCGAATTTTGCATGATTTGGATTATTTTTCAGAGAGTTATCGCGTTTTTTTGTGATTTTTCCTTAATTTATGATAACCTGTGTATAAACATTAACGAAAAAATCAAAATTAAAAAATTGAAGTAGTTAGTAATTATTCTTGATGATCTCGTAATCGATACATGCTGGGAGGAGGGGACTCTGATCAAAGCATACATTTTGTAGGACGAATATTTTTTTTTCCACTAATGTTAATAATTTTCTTAATATTTATTAAAAAAAACCAACAATTAGTATTAAATTTTTGAGTATCGTCAAATCGACATAAGTTTTCCCTGCTACCCTTGCTAGCTACCACAATTCAGAATTTCGTTTATGCAAAAATCTTGCGTCTCATTGAAACGACGCTATTCAAGAAGATTCGGTTTGATAGTGATTTTTTCATGAGGGATCTGTACTACATTACATAGGACCTGGATGACGTACCACGCAATTTGTAGGACAATGTGACTGTTAAATTATATGCATATTAACTAAGCAATAGGAAAAAATCGGGCAGTTAGTAATCACTTTTGACGACCTCGTAATTGATACATCTTTAGAGGAGGGGGACACTTCGAACAAACCATATACCTTGTAGAGAAATTTTTTTTTTCAATTAAGTTAGTAATTTTCTTAATGTTTAATAAATTACCAATAGTTAAGAATAAATTTTTGAGAACAGTCAAATCGGCAAATTTTGACTCAGTTACCCCTGTTAGGTACAGAACTATAAGCAACCTCCCCCCTCCCGCCAAGAGGAAATCCTGGCTCTCTTCCATTTCTTCCAAACTAGGCTGGGGTTTACGATTCTTAATTAGGGATGGCCGTCCTCTCAAGAGCAATGACCCCCCACCGCCCCAACTATTACAGAACCCCTCTCTTCCCAAGAACGAACCTTCTCAAATGAAAAAACACCCCTAAAAGTTTCAACCCACAGTCCGCACGATGATCCTTCTTGGTGGGCTCCCTTGTCTTAATGAACTAACAATTGCATTACTTTTGTTGTAAGATTCGCTGCCTTTTCCTTTCCACCCCCCCCCCTCACTTTTTCTTCTGAAAAACTCTGAAGACATATTCAGCGCTTTAAAAAACCTCTGTGCTATTTAATGTCTAAAGTTATGCAGATCTTTTTAGAAACTGTATCTGGTTCCAGTATGGTTCCCTTTAAGTTTTATAATCTTTCGGTTTATAAAGCTTTCATCATTTTCCCTTTTGTAGTTTAAGAAACATTATTGTCAGAAAAGGCAGTGTAAAAACATATTTTGAAAGGTATGTAGTACCACAAAAGTCCAAGAAACACTTTTATTACATTCTTATGCTGCAACGTGTAATCACTTCATATTATTTTATACTTTTTAATAGCTGCTAATCATTTCTCAGAACCATTTCAAGTACTTGTTGCTTGGTTCTACTACAGTAAGGATTTCTGTTTTAAACCTGGTTAAAATGATATAATTAGAATTAGGTATTGGACTTCCATTTCAATGATACGTTGGGTTAACTTACCAAATAATGAAAAGATTTCAGGTAGAAGTTCGACCGCACATGAAATACCGCATACTCTCCAGCCTATAATCAACAAAGGCATATTCAACGTTCAGTCAAGTAGAAAATTTGATGCAGATGGAAAAATTGTTAATGAGAAGTTATATTAAGCTATAAAAATAAAAGGAAGAACGAGCTGATTCGGTTCATGTGCTTGCCAATAAATTGAATAGTCATCCAATTTTCAGACACCTAAGATGGACTTCGCTATTGTTTTCGAATGAATCACTTGAAGAATTTGATACCGCATCGTATACAAAATCGGATACAATTTTCTCCACGTGACTCACCGAAAACGATAAACGACGAATTCCTACATCCCGTTTGTGTCATTGAAAAACTTTGGAGAAAATCGATTCAAATTATTTAGAAAATATTGAAAACATACTTTTATTTATTGCACTTCCTAACTAAAGATCTCTCTCTCTCTCTCAAGCAAATTTAAAGTTGACTAGCTTATTTTTTTAATCAAGGAAAATATTTATTTAAAAAATATATATTTATTTATTAGGAAACACGAGCACTCAATAAGTAGGCCAAAGCTGCATGGAAAATTTTGCTTAAAGACTAAAAGTTCTGGAATCGCAACAAGCAGCACGACAACTAGAATCATGGGAGAGCTACATTTCGCATCCATAGCAAGAAAAAAAACGTCTGCCAAGATTTACCTTGGATTCCTATATGGCAAGCTCAAGTTAGAGTGAAATTAGCCATTTGCCAGGAAGAATTAAAATGATTTTTACTAAATTCCCATGCTATAAATTAAAATGGGCGTGAATGAGTTAATATCATATTATCGACTATCATGTCGGTAGCAATGTTAGAAGAAAATGACATGGGGCTTCAAAAGAATACAACTATTTATTATGGACAAGATCTGAAACACTGTTTTTTGCAAGTATTTAAATGCAATTGGTCTTGATTTGAATTGGCATAGTGAAATTTATTTTTCTCAATTCGAACGCAATTGGGAAGAGTAATTCATTTTGCCGTTTCTGAGAGTAAAGAAAGAAGAACAGCAGCTGTCGTAAAAGGTAAAATAAAAAAACATTTTAAAAGAAGGGCTTACCTTAGCTCTTTTGGTACTCGTTGAAACTTGCAAATAACGATCCTTTCTGCTATATTGAGGTAAAGCAATCAGTTCAGCTCTTGCTCGACTTTGGCGATCTTCGTCATCTTCATAAAATGCCTAAAAATAATTCCCAATTCGAAAACAGCATTTGAGTAAGGAGGAAAATACTGATGATGACGATTTGCTTTGACCTTTCTCGCACACATTATGCAACCGTATCAATAATTTGTTTAAAATATACACCGCAGAAAGTTTTGCGTATGCAGCTGTGTTGTAATATTCTTATGTCACTACTCCTTTAAGGCTATCGGGGGGGGGGGGGAGTAGCACACCTCACATATTTTTTATTAGAAATCTCCGGTGTCTTTCTTTCTCAAAATAATATTTGATCTTTACATTATATTTTAAACGAATTCGTTACATGAAAAGTAAGAATAATCCCATAAAATCTCCTTAACGAATACTTGTTAACCCGCGCGAAGTTTAACAGCAGTAATTCAAAAATTCGATCTTCTTTAAAGGCATTTTTTTTTGAAAAAAAAAGGCACAAAGTGAATTGTTATTCGTCGCCGATTTAAAAAATAAAATAAAATGAAGCCTTACTTTCGTAGTTTTATAAAGTATTAATGAAACAACAACAGCAAAAAGCATCTTTGAGAAAGATTATTGATGCTAAATTACCAGGCTAAAATAAATATTTTCTTTTCCAATTTTAATGCAACAGTAGAACTGTGGTGCAAAATCCTACAATAAGTAGATTCTTATTTTTGGAAATTTGGATCAAAATTAAGTCGTGGAAAAAAGTCAACCAAAAACGACAAAACCCATTGCAGGATCGAAACCTATGATCTTCACGTTTTTAATCTTACGCTCCATCCAACCGCGCCTCTTAATCTTTGTTTTCTGTCGCTACTCATTGAAGAAATGTGTAATAAAAAGATGAAAAAATGAAGCTTTTGACCTAAAAAAATAGACGTTAAGTCTATTTTTCGTCAGTAGCCAGCACGATAAGCCTCAAAATGAGCGGTAAATCATGGAATTTGACAAAGAAATGAGAAGTTATTGCGTAGTGACAGATAAACATGCTAGAGAAGTAGTATACACTGCTCGACATTGAAAATGCAACACCAAGAAGGAGTGGTCAGAACTTGATGAAATTTGGTAAGAAGACAGAGACAGCATGGAACAATAAGTGATATTTATTTCAAAATAAATAAGCAAAATTTAGAGCGAGGACGGCGTCGGCTCAGTAAAAAGTAGGACCAACCGCGGACAGCGATGCACGAAGAAACACGTCTAGGCATGGAGTCAATAAGTCTGAGGATGGTGTCCTGAGGGATGGCACTCCATTCCCTTTCAACCATTTGCCACAGTTCGTCCTCTGAACGAGGCAGTGGCAGGTTCTGCAAACGGCGTCCAATCACGTCCCACACATGTTCGATTGGTGACAAGTCAGGAGAGTATGGTGGCCAGGAAAGCATCTGTACACCTCGTAGAGCATGTTGGCTGATTCAAGCACTGTGAGGCCGGGCGTTATCCTGTTGAAAAATTGCATTTGGCAGACCCTGAAGGTAGGGGATTGCCACCGGCCGCAGTACATTATCTACATATCGTTGGGCCGTCATAGTGCTCCGAATACGAACTAGAGGTGATACGGAATTGTATGCAATAGCACCCCAAACCATTATGCCACTTTGTCGCGCTGTGGGGCGTTCCACAGTTACTGCCGGATTCGATCTTTCTCCACGTCGACGCCACACACGTATGCGATGACTATCGCTGGACAAACAGAAGCTAGATTCATCTGAGAACACTACGGTTTGCCATTCTGCCATCCACGTCGCTCTGGTCCGGCACCATTCCAAACGTTGGAGTCTGTGCTGTGAGGTCAATGGCAGTCTTCTTAGCGGGCGCCGTGATTGCAGGCCACGTGCAACCAGTCGACGGGAAATGGTTCTGGTCGACACAGGAACATCCAGGGTACCTTGCACGTGCTGCAGAATCGACGTACAAGTGACTTGCGGGTCCGCCACAGCTTGTCGGTGAATCCGTCGATCCAAGCGGTCTGACGTCACTCTGGCTGCACCTGCACCCCTCAATGTGGCTACATTTCCTCTTTCCAACCATCTCCGACACAGCCGATGCACAGTGCTTGCATCCATGTGGGACTTGTGGGTATCAGCTGCAATTTGACGCATGGACCAATCTCCCCTTCTCAGTCCGATCACCATACCCCTTGTAAATTCGTCTATATGCTGGAAGTGTCTTCGTTGAGGACGGCGTGGCATTTCCTCCTATCACACGTATCCTTCGAGACAAAAACCAAATTTCTCCGATAATTAGTCTGGCAGAAAAGCCAACATGAACATAGCCCACTTTTCAACTTCATTCTCTTATATCTTACTTCACGTGCGTCGGAGAGCTGCGCGTTTCATATCATTTGCATAACTCAGTGACGTGCGTCTACGGTAAAATTTGCATGAATTTCTGACTACTCCTTCTTGGTGTTGCATTTTCAATGTCGAGCAGTGTATATAAGATTCAACGAACAAATGGCATAATATCTACTTACTCGAATGACGAGTTTTTCAGCATTTTTTGGTGTATCCAAAATAACTTCTACGACACCATCTTTGTTCAACTTCAAAATCTGTTGCAATAGGTCTCTCCGACCCGATCGGGTCACCACAGTAGGAGTAATAACGATGCTCGAACTCTCCAACTTCTCCTTGGGTAATGGCACTAGGTCGTGGTATGAGATGGCTAACTAGAAAAGGTTCAAATTTATATCGTGGGTGAATGCCACAAGCAGGTGACTAAAATTTGGTTGTTTACATACTACTTCGCAGAAAATTTATCAATTAACGTTTTCGTCATGATTTATGGGGAATGTTAAGGATTGATTAAGATTAAGCACTGTTTCCGCTCATAAGCAAGGGTTAAGGAACAACTACACGCAATAATTCAGTTATGCCATTCAGAGGCTTTAGTTTCGTCCTTACAGAGTGACAAAAAATAACTTAGACGAAGTTTCAACAAACATATGTAACTACGACTAAAGAAAAATTCGGGACAGAGTGGAGATGCGTGGCCCTGGGCGATCGCCCAGCCCTTGGTTCTGTTCGAAAACATCCTCCTTGATCTGTTTTATTTGATCTGCTTGAACGATTTGTTGTTCATGTGTGTGATCTGTTTGCAATAATGAGTGATTCCTTTGTGGCTTTTAAATACATTGTTTTCATAAACTGTTATCCTTTTCAGCTAGAGTTTAAATGTGTGGGTGAGTGGTATTTATGCTGTTTTATAATGGATCATTTTCAAGTAATATGTTACTTCAATTTAACTGATGATTTTCAGTTAAAGTTTTAATTTTAAGTACTGCAAGATAGCAAACGTTTCAACTTACATGCGTTTTGAAGGGCATTCCAGGACGGAATGTTTTCGGCGTCATCCCAAGGAAACGTAGAGCGATGCTTGAATTCACAACTCTGACTCGTGCGTAGGCCGACACCACGAAATCATAAAAACGTTCTCCCACCTGAGCTTGGACTTCAATTTCGCAAAATTCCAAAGGGACGGGTGAAGCCAGATTATGAAGCTCTGACATTGGAATGCTGAAATCATACGTCCCATGAAACTGAAGGAGAGAAAGAGTATATTGGTGGGAAAATTTCTACGCTCATGTTCAAGTGTCATTTTTATATTTTTATTTCACACATTGTCGCCGTTTAGACAAAAGTCACTCATCACGAAACTTGAATTGGAAGATTTTAATTTAAACTTTTATTTCGTAATGAAAAAAAAAAAACGTGAAAAATATTTCACCTACCCGTCATTTCTGTAATAAGCTACCTGAAAGAAACTTTAAATCGTATAAAAGGTTTACCCCTAAAACAAAAAACTGTTTGAAATGTCTGATTGATTGGCAGTAGTCAGTCAAATCAGGTGTCGATTCAGGATTTTCTTTCAGGGTTTTGCTTTTGGAATTTTGGGGAAAATATTTGTGAAAGTTTTGTGAAAACTAATATGTTGTTTTGTGCAAAATAGTTACACCTAGAAATATTCTCGATCGTTTTTTAATCTTTGTGAAGGGTCCATTAACGGACCTCTAGATTGCAAAAGTGTGACTTTTGCTCAAACGAGGACGAAGTGAAAAATGCTTACTAAATCCACGTAATCTTCGAGATAGCGATCGTTCCAGTTGAGCCCCACATCTCTGTAGCGGCCCAGAGGTCTCAAGAGGGTTTTGAGGGTAATGTTCCCGGTGACTGTGGCCACGCTGGAATAGTTGGCCAGGATCTGTCCCTCGAGGTACTCGTCGGAGTTGAGGATGAAAGTCGGGGTCCCCACGTTCACGTCGAACCGGTGGCCGAACCACCGCTCCAGCAAGACTCGGCGCTCCTCCTCTTGGGAAAGGGCCACCGCCTTGATCGTCCACCAACCCTCGGGGTAGTCGTAGGGGAGCTCGAAGTCCAAGTTGACGATGCCTGGACAAGGTAAAAATCATTCCTCGAAAGTGGATTTTTCCGCTATCCGATTTAGGTTAAAGCAATCATATGTCGAAATCTTGAATATAAAACAGTTCAGTTACAGTATCCAGATACTGCAGTTTCACTCTTGTTTTAGGCTTATGAGCCAGAAATTGCCAAAAACAAAGACTTGTGGGTCCGCTTTTGGTATGAAATTGACCATTATTGCTTCAAAACTTTAACAAATTGCAATCTTTTATAGAAAATCAAAATTTAAAAAAAATAAGGAATAGTGCGGAGAAGTTTCCTTTTATATAGATATTCTGTCATTCAAAAGTGTTTCTGCAACAAAAAATAACTTGAGGGTCCACTCGCGCCTTGAAATGAAAAATTATTGTATAAAAACTGATAAAAGTTGTAATGACTTCATCAAATATCAAAAATTTTCAAATATGATGTAACAGCGCTAAAAAGTTGGCTTTTTGTGCAAATTATATACCAAACACAAGTATTTAAATTGCAAAATATATTTAAATATTGCACGTATGCCTTGAAATTAACCAATATGACGTCAAAATGGAGTATCATTACAATACTTCGCACTCTGAGAAAATGTATTAGAAGTCATTTCTTTAAAAATATTAGTTTTAATACAAATCAATTGTTATTTCTAGGCACAAAAACTCAGTAGTAAAAGCATTTCTGATATAATACCAATATAACTTGACTCTTTGCTTCACTTAGAAATTTGCACCAAATTAGGAATTTTTGCATATGATAGATTACAAATTTTTAACACCAAAGTATGAAATTATGATACCAATTTCTACCAGCCACAGAAGTTTCACACACAAATTAAAAAGTTACTAAATTAATTCTAAAATTCCCTGTTGAATACTCAAACTATACTACAGATCACTACAAATAACAATACATAGTTTAACGGAAAAGTAGACCTGAAGATCAGTTTGATGACAGACATTAAATTGCGACATTAGTTTTCTGGGCTCTAATCTAACTCTACTGAATCCATCTCTCTTGCATGCATCACAAACCGTAGACCATGCTTCTGCGACAAATTTAACTCATTGTTCCACCGCTTGAGTACGGCGTGGGAACTTATGGAAATCAAACAATTCAGAAGGTACGCCATCAAAAACCATTTCTGTCATATCCTTATCTAGAATCCCAATTGTAAGTGGAAGCTCCGTATTTTGCCAATCGATTTGTCCCTTTTCATTATTTTTTTTCATGTTCATTGAACTTTCATGTGTAGTTTAACAAAAAGTGTATAGGGTAAGTGCTCCAGTAGTCGGCCACAATGACATAAAACTCCTCATAAATAGTACATTTTTAAATCAAAATCAGATATGACGCATTCACACATTCATGTACCTATCCTCAATCATCAAACAGTGGCAGTTAAGTTTTGGGTACTTTTTTGAATTAGTAATGAGTCATTTCATTTTGAATGGTGTGCCCGTCATCCAAGATTGTGATTCTGCTTATTTTTCAGCTAAGATGATTCTGCGGCCGACTACTGGAGCACTTGCTAGTGTTGACAACAACTTGGATTTTAACATAATTTTTTTTTGTTAAATTTCTGAAACAAGTAGGTGATTCACTATCAGAAAGGTTCATTCTAAAGTTTTACCTTGTTTTTGTTGCTGTATTGATATCTGAAAGTTCTAGGTTAGCCAAGATTAACAAAAAATCTCTTAAATGGCTGACTACTGATGCTTTCACCCTATTACACTAAGTATAATTAATAAGTGTTTACGAGGAAGGGTCCCCCACAAATTCCCCCTATAATGGATAAGTTAGTCCCCTCACTCTGGGTAAGTGCTAATCATAATAGTAACAATTTTAAAATGAAGAGCAACTCAGATGAAAGAAGATGGTTCTGCTTGAAAAACTGCAAAAACTGGTAGCTATGTATTTGCGACACTTCCATCAAAGAAAACCATAAAGTGTTGCGTAGCTCTAATTTTGGAAATTCATGATGCAAATTAAAAATTGCCGCTAAATTTGCAATAAAGAATAGAAATAGCTAATGATGTTAGAATATTTATATAAATTATTATATGTAGAAGCAAAATAAAGGGTGTTTTTAACTGGCGGCCATTTTATCACCTGTCAAGTGATTTATGTTTAGTTTGGTTTGGCATTTCAACATGAATAGACTAACGTCTAAACAACGCTTCCAAATTTTGCAAATTTGGAAGCAAAACAAGATTGCCGTTAATCCCGAATTTCATAAGCGAATTTTGTTTAACGATGAAGCTCACTTTTGGTTGAACGGATACGTTAATGAACAAAACTGCCGCATTTGGAGTGATGATAATCCTCAAGTGTATGTTGAAACACTATTACATCCAGAAAAACTGACTGTTTGGTGTGCTTTATGGGCTGGTGGAATAATTGGTTCTTACTTCTTTAAAAACGATGCTGGCCAGCAAGTTACAGTCGATGGAGAACGCTATAGAGCCATGATTACTGACTGTTTCGTTCATCAGTTGAACAATTATGATGTGCAGGAGCTGTTGTTTCACCAAGATGGCGCAACATGTCATACAGCTCGTGCCACAATTGATTTATTGAATACGTGCAAGCCGTGGCGGTTATATGACAGAAGTCATATTTAAATTATAATGCCAGAAGATTGTCTTTCGAATAAAATAAATTTCATATCATTTTTAAAAAATCATCTTTGTTTTATTCCCTTTCAAAGTTCTATACCTCTGAAAAAACACCCTATATATAACGGGAGGCTTTGAATAAATTTTACAGATGTAATTGTTTTTTTTTCTTCTAAATTTTCCATCAAGCAGATTAAAATGACAATAGATATCCCTTTTATGGTACATTTGCAAAAAGAATCTTTCGTACAAAAATGAAGGATGCATCGATAAGCAAATTGGCCGATTACCGATTAATCGGCTGTTGATAATCGGCTGATTAATCGGTAGAGCCAAATATGATCATGATTATTACAGGGTGACAAGAAATAACTTGGACGAAGTTTCAAACCAAATATATGTAAATATTACTGAATTTTTAATGATATTGGGATAGGGAATCGATAATAAAAAGCTACTAAATAGGTTAAGTTAGTTGGGATAACCATGATGGTTCGCAAATGATCTGCCATACTTGAATTACATAAGCAAGAAACAAAAAAAATGCAATTGTTCAACGATTGAAAGTGGCTAAGCACACGGTTTCCTATACAATTAAAAGGTTAAAAGAACTCGAACATGATGGTGACAGGTCAGGAAGAAGAAGAAAACGCACAGTTAACACATCTAGCGACCGGAAAGGGATCAAAAAACGAGTTTAACGAAATCCTAGGATTTTAATGAGAAAGGTTGCTAGGGGGGGGGGGGGTAAAAATCAATGTGGAAACTACTCGATTGATGGTAATAGTTGATTTTGTTCTTCTCCCTTACAAAATAAAAGAGGCTCAAAAGCTAGCAGCAAAGAACAAACGCATAAGACTTCAAAAGAGGAAAGAACTGTTAAAGCGGGCCGCAGATGATCGATGGAAAACATTGGTCTTCACAGATGAAAAACTGTTCTCAATTGAACAAGCTCAAAATAGCCATAATGATAGAGTTTGGTCAGCAGAAGCACCTGAAACTTCTTGAATGTTTGGCGGCGTCAACAACCCCTATGTGCAATGGTTTGGTGTGGGATATGTGTTAGTGGGGAAACACCAATTGTTTTTGTTGATCAAGGGATAAAAAATCATCAGTAAACATACCCCAAACCCATTTTGAAAGATTCTGTCTTATCTTGGTCACAAAAGTTTGTTTAAAAACCAAAGGACAGGATTTTTCACCTGCATACAGAGCTAAAGACACTCAAGATTGATGCAAGACACATTTTCCGAACTTCATTGGAGCTCAAGAATGACCCCCGTATTCCCCAGATTTGAACCCCATGGATTATTCTGGTTGGTCCGTCTTAGAGACAAGGGTGTGTCCTAAACCTCATTAAACTTTGGCATCCCTACAAGAATCCTTTTGGAAAAAAAGTGATAAAATATCAATAAATGAGTTGCGGCCCGTAGCCGAAAATTTTGTGGCACGTCTAAAGCTCTATATTAATACTAACGGTAGTCAATTTGAAAACGCTTAAATATATTAGAAAAAAATGTATTCATACTTATTTTGAAGTTTGGTCGCAATATTTTCATTAGCAACAAAGTTCTAATGTACGATGTGTGTCCAAGTCATTTCTTGTCACCCTGTATTTATAATTCTACTAATTTATAAATCTTTTTTCCTTTCACTTTATTTCGATTTTAGAAATAGTTAGGGGAGACCGGGGCAGGTTTTCGCTCAGGGCACGTTTTCGATTTGACTTTAACTCGTCATAGAGCAGGTAGAGCGCAGCACCGACCAGACTATTTGAAAGGACGACTAACTAGACGACAACTACGAGAGTTTCAGTTGGATGGCTGTTCACATCGCTGCGTAACGTCAGTTTTACTTGTTTTCATACAGGTAAGTAAATTTTGATGACCTCATTTAAACTAAAAACAAACATATTCGTCTTAAGTTAAATTTTTGTCTGTTGTAATATTTAGAAAGAGCACATTTAGGAGTTACAAGTGATGTGATAATTTGTCCATTAAATTCTTTTTTTGACCGTCTGCGTGAAGTTAAAGGAAAAATATGGTGACGAGGCCCTTTTTCGAACACCAAGCGGGGCATATTTTCGCATCGAAAACGTGCCCCGTCGCATCGAAAATATGCCCTGCCCCCTTTGATCTATACTATTTATCGATGTTTATTATATTATTTACTCTTAAATGAAGCATAAATAGTTAAATACACATGAAAAGATAAGCTTCTTATCAACTTATCTTGACAACTTATATCTTTAAACAAGAAACAGACAAAAAATTAATCACAATCTCAATCATTCATAAGAGATACATGTTAAAACAAAACAGGCCTAAATGTTTATAAAAGTAGCATTAAACTGATATGTTCACAGAAAGACTAGATTATTATGACTTGATATTGATCTGTGTGTTGGGTTTTCAGATTTGTCATAGTACGGCACTACAAAAAGAAGTCTGAAAGAGGCAAGTACACCATAGAGACTATGGTAGAAGCTGTCTACAAAGTAAAAGAAGGAAGAAGTGTAGCGGCAGAGTTTGGATTGTGCGACAGGACTTTGGCAAATTATTGTAGAAAATTAACCTCTGAAAATGTTACTGAAACTCCCGGACAGTTCTGTGATCCTGCCTCATCAAGTGTGACTGCTGGCCCATCTAGTGCGTCTCCTGGTTCGTCATGTTCTACAACTACTGAAATTGTTTTACCGGGACCATCTTCTGCTTCAGAAGAAAATGAAGAATCAAGTCATGAAGAGGAAGAAGAATGTGTTTGTATTTACTGCTTAGACTTGTACAGTAAATCTAAGGCTAAAAAGATATGGGTAAAGTGCACTCGTTGCAAAAGATGGGCCCACGTGCCTTGCATCAAAGAAAACCCTATATTCTTTGTATGCATAAATTGTGACAGTGACGATGACGGTTAGTGTTGTTAACGTGTATTAAAATTATTAAGTAGCCAAATTGGTGATGCGTTTTTTTAAATGTATATTTACTGAAAATCAATAAATAACTCTCTTGAAAACATTTTGTTTGATTTCCTAAAGTAAATTGATATAAGTGCATGCGAAAACTTTGCCCCTGTCTCTTAATAAGGTATGCGAAAACTTGCCCCGGAAACGGGACACATTTTCGCACGTGACATAACGACACTTAAAACTATTTTTCTGTAAAACAAAGCTTAATTAATTGATGTAAGTAATTCCACGTTGTAGCCAAGGTTTTTCTGAATGGTGTAGTTCAGTTTTTTCAAACTTAAGTAAATAAAAAATAAAAAAAAATAATAATTAAAAAAAGTGCAAAAACCTGCCCCGGTCTCTCCTACTAATTTATTTCTGAGAGACGATTTATTTTTCTCTCTTTTCTTAATCTTTACAAAAGAGTTCCAAACTTTTATCAAACTTCTTTGAGCCAATTTACATATTATATTGTTTATAAAGTTACATTATGTTAACTAAACCTACAGTGCGTCTCGAAATGATAGGTCCACCCTTATTTTTCAAAATTTCGACTCTTAATTGAGAATAAGAATCACTTTTTTTGATAGTGATTACAAATCTGTAATTGTTATAACTATGTTTGATGAAATTTCTTAAAAATAAATCATTTCTTCTTATCTGATGCAAATTTTCATTTTCAGACCGTTTCAAAAAGATAGGTCCGCCTTCAGAAATTTTGCCCCAACCACGTTTATTTCCAAAAAAATGCATAAGTATCGTTGCTTAGTCTTACTACGGGATTATGCTTGCTGCTGTGGAGGTATTTAAACAGATTTGAACAGCACTTTGTAGTCATACAAAACGGGTTGTCGTTGCATTCTTTCGCTGGTTGAGCGGGGAAAAATTGATGCATTTAAACAGTCTGGAAAATCGAATAGGGAAATAAGTAAGCTTTTAAACAGATCGCAAAGTGTTGCAAACATTTTTTTTTTCTATTTAGAAATGCTTATAGTAGAAAAAATCATCTGGCCGCCCATCAAAAGTGACACCCCGACAATGAAGCACTATCGTAAGGGACCTAAAATCTGGAAATAATGAGCATATCCATTCTGGCCAAACAACTAAACCCTTCAATATCCACTCTTTTGCTGCCCATTTTGTTATCGATGTTTCCATAGGAAGTTCCAGAGCAAACCATAAAATGCTTATTCTGCACAAAATGCGCCCGACTGACTTTTCATTTACCATTTCTTCCAAACGATAAATCTTGCAAAGGAGAGGCATGGAACGATCAAATTTCTACACTATAACTTGATTTTCGATCCCTATTCTTACATCCGCATCTAACAACAATGCAATAGGGTGAGTTCTGGTAAGTGCGTCCACGGGGTAAGTGCGTCCACTGGGAATTATATGAACACTGTCCTGAAATGGCTTCTGCAACACATCGACTATGTTACATAACTGTCTAATGATAATTTCAATAAGTAGAATTCAATCCTGGATTCAATAGACGAAACACAATCAGAAACAACTTAAATGTCTTCAAAAAAACTCTAAAGTAAAGATTCAGGAGGTTTTGTTTCAGTTTCTCTTGTAGTCATACCAAGCAATTGAAATCAAGAAATGCAAGTTGTTTCTTTTGAGTAATAGCTACTAATAACATACCTGGGGTATTTTTATCAAATACTCAAACTAAAATTTGTTTATATGACGGTACGCACTTTCCCTTTCTTTAAAGTAAGGTGGGGGTAAGTGCGTACCATTATGATGGGGCAAGTGCGTACCACTATCATGAGGCATATGGATACTATTATGCGTACTATTATGCGTACCATTATGATGAGGCAAGTGTGTACCATTACATGGAAAATCCGACTCTCGTAATTCACCTTTAATTTTGCCTATAACTCTTTTATAAGCCAATTATAAATCCGACGTCATTTCTATCAAGTATTTATATTTACGTTGAATGCGGCATAAGATTTCAATTTTATTCATTACCTCTGAAATATATTGGCTTTTAGATATCAGTTAGTAAATTTTTCGTTGAAAATAGCGATCATAAGCTATACTTAATTTAAACCAGAATGACAAATGAAGCAATGAAATTAAGTGAAACCCTCAATAAGGAACCAACTGATTCAAAAAATGAAGGTGGAGTAATGAATAAATTATATTTAAAAAAAATAAGAACACCTTGTGAAAAACTATTTCAATGTACAAGAAAAAAAAAAGTACAAGTATTATATCATGATCAATTATTTTCTTTTTTGCTCTTTATTTTGTGTTTTTTCTTACTGCTGCTGATTCTAAAAAAAAAATTTAAACCGTATTTATTCAAAAAAAAAGAAAAAAAAAACGAATTATTCACTGAGGTCACCACCTAATGATCTACTATACAAATAGAATTAAAGAAAATCGCAGGGGTATGCATTTAGAACAACGCTATTGGCATGTCTCATCTTACATTTAAGAAGGGGTAAGTGCGAACCCTGGCTTAAACACAGACTGGTTAATGTATTAAACCAAAATAAACTATGTAGACTATAAGTGATGTTTACTAAATGAAAACATCTTACATTTGCTCACTTGGTCTTATTAAAAGGACAGAGGAAGAATCACAGACACAACTCTTTCAATTTTCAAATCACAGTTGTTCGCAAGACACGTGGGATATCACTGATTGCGTTTCATCCATGCAAGCAAGTGCTGATCTCTAGTATTAGGTATTATCCCAAGGCATCTACCTAACATGTTTAATATGTGCCAGCAGTTTTTTCCTGCTCATATTCACATAGTTTAAGGTGGACGCACTTACCCCGCTAGGTAGGGAAAGTGCGTACCTTAGAATAGGTGTCATAAACCAGGTCACAAAACCTATACTTATGGTTTATTTGACATATTATATGCTTGAAAATCTTAGTAAAGGATCTGAAAAGAAAACTAAAGAAAAGTTTTGAGTGTACAAGATTTTTCAACAGAGCAGCATCCTTGAGAACATGAACTTTGAAAAAAAGGGTACGCACTTACCAGAACTCACCCTACTTACACTTTGTGATAGAAAAAATAATACGTGGTTTGTTTTTCAAAGAAACAGAGGGAAGATATATTTTGGTAGTTTAAAAGAAGATTTTATTTTCAGCGTCATCAGCAGCAAGAGTTTTTCAACCAAACATAGGAAATGAATAACAAATGAAAGCAAAGGAAAATTTTCCTTAAAGCTTTTTCCATTTTTTGTTTTCTTTATCTGTTTACTCGGTTCATATTTGTCTAAAAAATTTTCGCAGCTGTGATTTGAACTCTTCCTTTTGTATATTTCATACTTCTGAATTTCGGGGATAGAAAATTTGCGGTAAAAGGAATTTCTCTCCCTCAAACAGCATAAAACGGATGAAAATATGTTATGTTTACAGTATGTAGTTCTGGAAAAAACATATCAAAATATGAAAAAGGGGGACATCGTATTCTTCGGTGAATTGAGCCTTCTGTTGTTCTGGAAGTTACGATTTCCTGCGAACAATTTATTTTCGGAAAATATAAATGTCTCGTAACAGATAAAATGAAATTTTCTTCAAACAATGCACCTACTCGTGAGACGACAGTGAAAGCCTGCGTTTTTGAAAAATTGTGCTGCATTTGTTTCTGAACGGGTTTCTCACTCTATATGTGAACGGGTGTTTTGGATGATAAATTAATTAAATTCAACACTATTTTAATATGGCATTAGTTGTTTTTTCATCCCCCGAGAATTCTAATTTAATGATTAAAAAAAATACATCCAGCATCCTACCCTAAACACCCAGTCTCTGGTAGTAAATTAAGTTTTGACACCTTAAATTGCCGGCCACCCTGTGTAGTGGTCAGAGTAGTCTGCCATGGATGGTGTGGCTCCGGGTTCGAGTCCCGGATTGGGCATGGATGTGCTTTCTCTCTCCTGTCCTTGTCCTTTCTTTGTATGAATGTGTTGTTGTGTGAAAGGTTGCCTACCCTATAAACGGGTACCTATGGCATGCGTGTACTGTGGAAGTCGGACTTCACACCAAATAACGGTACAGTTGGAAAAGTGAAGCAGCGCACCCCAAATTGCCAGTCTGGCTGGCACACGAAAAAAAAAAAAACCCTTGAATTCAAATTATACGCTCACCTTCACAAATCTGTACCTCAAAACTGTTATTCAATTTTCGTAACTTTTCAAGAGTATTGTCGGATGCATGCAAAATTTACTTTCTTAACGTTAAGTGTATTTGAATATTGAACAGTGACGCTCTCTCCTGTTGGATGATCGAAAAAGTGGAATTCGTTCAGAAAATACCCATTTACATTTCGTCTGCTTGTACGTTTTCCATTTCCTACTCGGATGTTAAGTTAGACGTTTCAGAGAAGATTTACTTCTATTCTCTGCAATTCAATAATGTGCAGATTATCAGAAGCTAACATCGTACTTTGGGATAAGACAACAATAATCTCGCATCTTAAGACAAATCACTTATAGCAACAGCAGACACTGGTCGATATGACTTTGCATAACGCTTTAAAAGAGCAGCTAAACAGTTTAATTACATTGCAGAGAGCAAGCGGAATAACTATTGATGCTTAAAGCTAGCAAATGTTTATATATATCATGTAGAACCAAGCGACAATGTAGGAGAAAAACAATAACAATTACTGGGATCTGGAAAAATATGTACGATTATGGCTGTATAATGAAGAAAAGTGTCAAATTGGTTTAAAAGAAATGTTTAGTTAGAAGTGATACAATATTTGTTGGCCCAAAGGTATTAACTAGGGTGAGTTCTGGTAAGTGCGTCCACGGGGTAAGTGCGTCCACTGGGAATTATATGAACACTGTCCTGAAATGGCTTCTGCAACACATCGACTATGTTAGATAACTGTCTAATGATAATTTCAATAGGTAGAATTCAGGCCTGGATTCAATAGACGAAACACAAGCAGAGACAACTTAAATGTCTTCAAAAAAACTCTAAAGTAAAGATTGAGAAGGTTTTGTTTCAGTTTCTCTTGTAGTCATACCAAGCAATTGAAGTCAAGAAATGTAAGTTGTTTCTTTTGAGTAATAGCTACTAATAACATACATGGGGTATTTTGATCAAATACTCTAAGTAAAATTTGTTTATATGACGGTACGCACTTTCCCTTTCTTTAAAGTAAGGTGGGGGTAAGTGCGTACCATTATTGATGGGGTAAGTGCGTACCACTATCATGAGGCATATGCGTACTATTATGAGGAGCAAGTGCGTACTATTATGATGAGGCAAGTGTGTACCATTACGTGGAAAATCCGACTCTCGTAATTCACCTTTAATTTTGCTTATAACTCTTTTATCAGCCGATTATAAATCCGACGTCATTTCCTTCAAGTATTTATATTTACATTGAATGTGGCATAAGATTTCAATTTTATTCATTAACTCTGAAATATATTGGCTTTTAGATATCAGTAAATAAATTTTTTGTTGAAAATAGCGATCATAAGCTATACTTAATTTAAACCAGAATGAGAAATGAAGCAATGAAATTAAGTGAAACACTAAATAAGGAACCAACTGATTCAAAAAGCGAAGGTGGAGTAATGAATAAATTATATTTAAGAAAATTAAGAACACCTTGTGAAAAACTATTTCAATGTACAAGAAAAAAAAGGTACAAGTATCACATCATGATCAATTTTTTTTTTTTTTTGCTCTTTATTTTGTGTTTTTTCTTACTGCTGCTGATTCTAATAAGAAAAATATTTTAAAACCGTATTTTTTCGAAAAAAAAAACGAATTGTTCACTCAGGTTACCTAACTATCTACCATATAAATAGAATTAAAGAAAATCACAGGGGTACGCACTTACAACAACGTTATTGGACGCACATGTCTCATCTTATATTTAAGAAGGGGTAAGTGCGAACCCTGGCTTAAATACAGACTGATTAATGTATTAAACTAAAATAAACTATGTAGACTATAAGTGATTATTACTAAATAAAAACAACTTACATTTGCTCACTTAGTCTTATTAAAAGGACAGACAAAGAATCACATACACAACACTCTCAATCTTCAAATCACAGTTGTTCGCAAGACACGTGAGATATCACTGATTGCGTTTCATCTATGCAAGCAAGTGCTAATATCTAGTATTAGGAATTATCCCAAGGCAAGTACCTAACATATTTAATGTGTGCCAGAAGTTTTTTCCTGTTCATATTCACATAATTTAAAGTAGACGCACTTACCCCGCTAGGTAGGGAAAGTGCGTACCTTAGAATAGGTGTCATAAACCAGGTCACAAAACCTATGCTTATGGTTTATTTGACATATTATATGCTTGAAAATCTTGGTAAAGGATCTGGAAAGAAAACTAAAAAAAAATTTTGAGTGTACAAGATTTTTCAACAGAGCAGCATCCTTGAGAACATGAACTTTGAAAAAAAGGGTACGCACTTACCAGAACTCACCCTATATAAAAATATTTCTCTCAAACTAATAATATTGCTTGAAAACGACGAAAGAATACATTTAATCCTGAATTTTAAAAGCAAACTTTCCGCTATCTCCAGCATTGAAAATAAACATACGGGCCCCGTGATCAGCTATAACCTCAAACCCAAAGCACCCGATGTGCCGCTTAAAACTTGCGAAGCGGGAATTTAAAAGGCACGGCCGATTCAGTGTGCCTTTAAAAAGTTTTGCTTTCCTGTCCGTGCCGTTCATCTCGTTGTGATTTGTATGTATCAACGGCACCTAACGCTTTGTGCCTCTGATATGTGATTAATATAAGGCACAATTCTCTTGTGCCTTACATGTAAGCGGCACACTTTTAAGAGTGTAATGTTTGCAGAGAATTTACTCAACAAATTTATTTATCATAGTTTCTAGCTGAAGATATACTTGGAAAAAAATATACGTTTTTTTCTGCCGATTAATCATCCAAATTTTGTCAATTATAACTAACCGGCAAAGCGGCCGATTATAGTCGACTAATCAGTGCATTCCTACTAAAAATTTACCTACTAAATCAAGTAAGACCTCTTTTTAGATAAGCTTGCTTTAAATTTAAATAAAAGATGGATGACACACTTAACTCTTCGTATAGACATCCATTTGATTCAAAAAGTAATAATAATAATTAAAATAATCAATAAATAAATGATAATAATAATAATAATCTATTTCAAGTATTATATAGTAAATAATGATGAACTTGGTATACTAATTGGAGTTTACGTCAAAATAAGTTAAAAAATTTAAATTTTTGTGTTTCAAAACTATTTTATAAGGGCTTTCAAAACGAATTGTTCTAAAACTAGGACCAACCTTAAATGAAAGTTAAAATAAAGATTTCAGTTATTCTAATCTTAATTAATTTATTCTCAGATACTAAATATACTCAAAACATCATAATATATTATGATTACTTATTCGTTTTTGCAGTCTAGATCAGTAGAGTTATGGTTTACATTTTTTTGCCTAAATTGAATAATTATAAAGATGTACAATAATTGTTCATGTATTCTCCATGCCACCAGTTATGTTAATTCCAGAAATTTCTTCACACACAAAAAATGCTTAAAGAATTCACAAACGTTTCTATAAGAACCTTGAGCAGAATACATCCTTTCTTAAAGACATACGGTGCTTGAGGATATATAGGTTAACGCTTGCATTAAGTTTCTAAAAGGAGTGACTAATTAAGTTTATAAAAGGAGTGACAGTTTTCAAGTTTATCTGAAGAACACATTTTCTTTGAATCTACTAGTCTCAGAGAAAAAAAAATGAATATAATTGATAGCATAAATTTAGTAGTTACCTAAATACGGATATACGGATACCCATCGTTTCATCACAAAGCCTCTTGAATCCTAAAAATAAAACTTATTTTAAAGATCTGAGCATGCTAAGACAAATTACCTTTTTTAAAACGGACAAATTGGAAATTTGTCATGAAAATTAATTACAGTTCATAGGGTGAGAGCTGTATCTTGCGCTGAAACATTTTTTGTTTTTGGCAGTAAACGTTAGCCGTTAAAAAAAAAGGAGATAAGTTTCAATTTTTTTCATCAGGCAAAGTGAAAAATAAAATATTTTTCTAATAAATGGCATTTTATTTGATTAATAAAAATATGTTTCATCAAGTGAATTAGTAAATGAAAGGTTTACTGAATAAAAGAATAGTTAATGAAACAATTAACGAACAAATAAAAAAAAATAGTATATGAGAAAAAATTAATGAGTGAAAAAAAAATGAATAAATGAATAAATAAATAAGGGAATTTTTTAATGAAGGAATGAAAATGATGTTATTTTTAAATGGAAACGTAACTGCTTCAATAAATGATTGAGAAAGAAAATCAAATGAATTATTTCACTTTGTTCCGCGTTCACGTGACTAATTGCTTGTTTGTTTTTGACTGACGCTCACGAACAACATCCATTTTAAGAACATAAATTTAGTCAGCAACAATAAAGCTAACAAAAGACACGGTGAAAAACTTTTTTAATAATAAAAAAAAAACCTCAGAAAATGGTTGCATAGTTTTCAGAATACTCTGCACATTTGTTAGTAGTAATTAGTAAATCTAAAAAAGGGTTTCTAATCTTAGTAAACGCTGCCAAACGCATAGTATGAATGTCTAGATTTTATGCTCTTTATGCCCCTAGATGGCGACACTACGAACGCTTATATTGTCGACACAAAATATTTTTTCTTCATAGTTTTTTTTTTTTTTAAATTATTTCACATTATTTCTCATCCCCCCGATAGGAGACAGTAGCGCAACCAGGGGGGGACAGGACCCATGCCCCCCCCCAGAATACTGATTTGATTGTTTTTTTCTTTGAATACTTATAGAATTATTGAAACAAAGAAAATAGTTCGTCTTCGGAAAACCAAGTAGTTTTAAGGGGAAAAAATGTTAGAGGTAAATCTTAATATATTTTAAAAAGAACTCTGGACGTTGGTCATCTAATTTTGTGCCCTTCCCCGCACATTATTTCTTTCATCCCCTACCCCCTTTTTTCTATTTCATCTGAAAATGAAAATCTATGTTCAAAATGTTATTTTTCTGAAGGGGTCGATTGTGACTTCTGAGGGCACTGGGCACGAAATTGATTTGGTGCCCCCACCCCCACCCCGTTTAAACTGATATAATAACATGTTTTACCTTTGGGATTTAAAAATGAGGGGAATATTTTAATTATTATTATTATTTTTTAATTTTAAATTTGATATTTGCATCTTATTATAGTAAAATTGAAATTGCTCAATTATCTTTGCTCTTTGTCTTCAGATTTGGTGCCCTATATGTGTCCATGCCTTAATCTGGCTCTGTAAGGAGCATCTCGAATTTCGTTTCGTGGGTTTCAATTTCAAAATTTTCAGGAAGACCCACCGAACACCAAAAAAATCGAAAATCGTTTAATGTTGCAAGCATACACGCAAACAGACACACAGGACTTTTATTTCGAGGAATCTTCAAGGGAGAGTTTAAATCCCCCTGCAGATATCATCAAAAATTGTCCACCGTTGCGTTTTTGACTATTCAATTAGGAAAAATTGTAGAGATGGGAGGGGGGTGGTACAGTGGATAGATTTAGATTTTTTTAACTGATTAGGGACATTGTCAGACCCTCGTGAATTTCCCCAACTATTAATAAGAACTATAATAACGTTCATAAGATTTCAGTTTCTTAAAATTGCAATAGAGTCCCTCTTATTTTTCTGCTCCCTAACATACTCGAAAACTCTAAAACTGCGTTTTCAAAACTACAATTACGAAAAATTTTCCACTGGTGAATCCCTCAGACCCCCTATCTGCCCCCACCCCCTCCAAAACTACAAACTGTGTATCTACCCTTGCTTCCAGCAATTTGAAAATCGTTTAAGACTGTTTTTTACGAGCTTCAAATGTTAAAAATTGACGAGCCCCTTATAAATGTTGCTAATACCAAATATGGTCTACATTCGTATTTGAAAGATTTCAATTTTGGAACTTTTTCGGGAAAGGGCCCTAAGCCCTTTTTCTGTAATATCACCCAAGATACTCAAACATTACGTTTTTAAAACGATAGTTGCATGATGCACTAATCACGCATCCTCTTAAAAATAAGTTAGTAGTTGCTCTCATATGAAAATCCGAAAATGAAAAAAGAAATGTTTCGAACAGTCTAAGGTGGCGAGCTTTTAAACCTTTACCCTTAACATCACTGAATATCAATCATTTTAAATATTGTTATTTAGGATATCTATTTCGAAATGTTTCCTGGAGAAAGCCTCGGAGCTTTCATTAACATAACACCATCAAAGTTTTTTTATAGCTGCGTCTTTGGAAATATCACCTAAAAGCGCGCTTTTAAGACTTCAATTTCTAAAATTTTACTTGTAAGTCCCCAGAACCTTTGTTTCCCCAAGTATCACCAGAGACTAGTCTAAAACTGTGTTTCAGGACTGGTCGTTAAAAAAATTCTGGGGGGGGGGGACCCGAAACTCCAATTAAATGGGGGGAAATTTTCACAGTGTCCCCCCTAAAAATATTTTCCGATTGCGCCAGTGATGAGAGAGAAAAAGAAGAAGAAACTGAATTAGTTTTGGAGTGAAAAAGAGGAAGTGGGGAATCTTGTAGATCTGAAACAATTGTTTTTTGAGTAAAGTAAATGGGGGGGGGGGGTGCTTAAGTTATTACAAAAGAGTGAAAAAGGCCTAGCATTTAGGGGGGTCGGGGCCGATGCTCCCCTGATGCTCTTGGAAATCAATGTATTTACATGTAAGTGGTCTTTTTTTTTCTTTGGAACAATTTAAATTGAGTACCCTTTGCCTCCCCCCTTGTCCTGAAAAATTTCAAAATGACGGGCCTGAATAGAGAGGGGACGAAGAAGTTCCTTTCCACTTTTACATATTAGCTTAACATTACGGGAAAAAAAAAGTCATTTACTGCTTCGTGCTCGACTTTTTTCCTATCACGAAGCATATTTTTGAAACCAAAAAATTATAAACGAGACCATAGTATAGGGGGGCGAGAGGAGGCGACCACCCCCTCACTTCCAGCAGTAAAGGGCCCTGCCCCTGAAAAACGACTTATTTCACCAAAATAAAAGCTGAAAATGCCAAAAACGAGCTGAAAATTCCAACTTTTTTCAAACTGTTTCATAAAAATGGAATTTTGAACCGTAATGGGAAATGAGTCATATATGACCTGGTTGATTTTTCTGACTATATTCCGTATTTTTTAGAGGCCATTTAATCAGTAAGGTTCAAATACAATAATACAGCCAAATTCTACAAAAAAAAACCCTTCACCCCCCCCCCCTTCCAGACACACATTTCTTTTGACCCCCCCCCCCCCCTTTTAGGTACACCAGCCGCCTATGGATGAGATATTCGACAAATAGTTAAGTTCACGATCAGTATTAGTGCCTGATTTTTCAAAAAGTTTCTAACCATTTTGACCAGAGTTGTGCCATTACTGGTGTCCATGGGCGCCGGCAGAACTAAAAAAAAAAACTTTTTTTGCCAGAAAAATAGCAAAATATTTTTCAGTGAAAAAAATTAGCAAATTTTTTTTTCACAGAAAACTTTAGAAAATAACTTTTAACTGAAAAAACAACAGCAAAAAGAAAAAAGAACATTTTCGAAAACAAAAAATAGCAACAGCATTTTTTCTCCAAAAAAACCATTCAGAAAAGAAAATTATTAATTTTGGGAAAATATTTTTTCTTATTTTTATTTTTATTTTATTTTTTTTCCCTCGCCTATGCTGGTATCCAACAAAACAATGATAGTCCATCAGCTAGCAGCTAAAATTTAGGCAAATATTATCATTTTAGGGCTAAAGCTGGATGAGGTGTTATTTTTTTCAGTTTTTTTTTTGCGTAGATTACGAATGTGCCAATCCAAAAATCGAAATCAGTAGCTTATGTATAGTAATTGGCGAAAATAGCATCAAAAACATTAATATTTTAGAGTTTCAGTTTTTTCTCACCAGGAATGACTTTTACTTAAAAAAAATGTTCCAAATGGAAATTATTTAGGCAATAATCATTTATATACATATTTGTGTTGTAGTTATTGCAATTATTTTTGCCATGTGTCACTGTGCAGCAATTAGGCCATTTAGAGCGATATCGCCTATTAGTCTATCAACTGGACCGAAAACTATTGTAACGAGTCCATAGCACCTTCAACTTTCTTTAAATGAGCATTCCAATCTTGAGGAAGTAACTATAAATTTATTTACAAGTATGTACACTATTTACAATAGGAGCAGGAAACAATTGCTAAACATCAGCAATTAGGTAGCAAACAGTACACTGTACTCTCAATAGTAACTCAGCACCACGTATCTAACGTGAACAGTAATTAAGAAATTACAAAAGCAAAAACAAACATCCGCCCAAGCGAATAAAAACGGGCCTCTCAGAAATCCAATCTGAGAAAAACTACTAACTGTGTTCAAGGCCAGCTATTTATACTCTCAAGGAAACCTCTACAACGTTCTAGCAAAATCCGGAGTGTTCCGATTCATTCATAACTTGAACAATCCATTCAAGAAACTTCTAGTATAAAAAGAAAAACCACGCGAAAATGTCTTCACGCTTATTAAATGTAGGACAAGTGTAAAAACTACAAAACGTTACAAGGCCGGTATACAAGTGATAAAGGTGATATCTTTAGATACTTTTGCAACATGACGTCAGATAAAACCAAAACTAATGAAAATGATGCAAGGCAGGAAAAACAACAACTATTTACAAGATTTGTAACACTATTATCATTTTGAGGATGAAGTTGAGGTGTCATTTTCTTCAGTTTTTCGAAAGAACAGTTAGATTACAAACATGCCAATCCGGAAATCGAAATTGGTAGCTTTTGTAGAGTAATTGTCAAAATTGACAATTACTTGAAATCAAAAAAATCAATTTTAAAATGTTCAGTTTTTGCCAATTTGAGAGACTTTTACCCGGAAAAGATAAATCCAAATAAAAGTTATTCCGCTATTAACTTTACATATGAATATTCCTGATATTTTTATCACAACTTTTTCAATAATAATTCTGCAAAAGACAAAACTTGTTAAAATATGTTAATATTGAAGAGACATGTCTTGCACGCTATTTTCGGGGAAAATTATAAATCCACAGTTTAATTGTATCCATTTTTTACTTTCAAAATACACAAAAGTTTCTCAATCCATAAATTATTAATAAAACTAGAAGAAATTTAATGAAGGCAAATTTACTTTTTGGAGCAGAAGTTAAAGTCTTTTAAAGTAATACAGTACACTGTTAAAACTACTGGTTGCGATTGGCACCTGTCAGGGGTGAAACGCGTGTAGCACCAGCAGCACCCAGGAGGGAGCCGGGATTTCACCCGTAGCTTGGGTGAAAAACTGGCACCCTCAATCTAACGTGCTCGGCGGGGTGAAAGATGGAACCGTAGGAGAGAATAATGGCACTATCGCTGCTCTCTATTGCCGATCCCACCCCCTCCAAAGCTGTATGTGTTTTTGCTTGTAATTGTGTTCAGCTTTATTTGCTTTTTCTCGAAGTCTTTGCACATTTTTCACATTGAATTCTGGTTTTAAAACGATTGAAACTTGTAATTTAAGGCATTTTCTCACAGTTCAGACTTTGCAACATAGTTGAAAAGAATTCATGACGTCAATTCATCTGTCCGTGCTCTAACTCTCGTACATATATCCACCAGTGTTTCTTTCAGACATTTTGCTCCGGGGGGGGGGGGCACTTGCAGAATCCGAAGGGGAGGGATCATAGGGGCGGCCTAAAATTGCATTTCGGGGACTTTTTTCGATAAATTTGCCCAACCCCCATTTGAGCGCTAAAATTGCAACCCCCCAGCCCCACCTTTTTGATAATGACCTCCCACAAAGCCAGAAGCTAGATCCGCAGTTGCCAAGGGAGTGAATGTGGACCACCTCACCGAAATAAATTGAAAACCACCATCTCTCAATAAAAATTTTAACATTTTGAATTATCAATTTGTAAATTTGCCTTAATAATTGGCTTAACCCTTCCCTAAATGAATTCTCATGTGCTCCCTGGGGAGGATATATGTTTTAAAAACTTAATTTCCTTAAATAATTTCCTTATTCCGTTCCCATAAAAGGGCAATAGATAGAAAAACCGAGACCATTATGATATAATTCATAATGAAAAAATGCTGTCGTCTATCGTGAGGTCAAGCATACTTGACAAGGGTGGGGAGCGATATGAGGTTTTGGTGACCCTCAATTTTTTTTTAACACATAGTTGTATAGATCTTTGTTGTGAAACAAAGAGTGTATCCAGCTTCTGAAATTGGAAAATGATTATTACTAAAACGAATGAAGAGCACGCATAAGATGGATTATATTTTTAAAACGAAGAGAAATAGAAATAAGATGAATCAAATCCTGGGCATAAAAGATTTTCCCTCTCAAACTTTCGAAATTAAAGCCCTAAACGATTTTTTCTACGAAATTTAACAACGTTCAGGGGAATTTCGATACACTCTTCCAGGAAATTTTTTAAATTAAAGTCCTAAATGCCCTAAATTGAAGCCCTATCTTCGAAACTTAAGTTCTAGATACCCTAGAATGTTTCTGAAATTGAAAGATGAATATCACAATTGCTGGTCATCTCTGGTGACATTAGAGAAATGGACAGGGTTTAGCAAGGGGAATCCCAGGAAAATGAAATCGAACGAAATTGCAGATTGTGGTACCGTGGAAGGTTTTTGAAATTGAAATCTTGAAAGGAATTTTTGGTGCATTTTGATTCATTAGAGAAAAGGATGGGTTCAGGATTTTCCCTCTTAAAATTTTCGAAAGTTAAGTCCTGGAAGCCTAATAGTAAACCAATTTTGGACATTAAGGAAAGGGAACGGGTCCACAGACAGTCCTCCCAGAATTTTCTAAAATTGAAATGCAAGAAAATGCAATTTCAAGCCTTGTTTGAGAGAAAATAGACAAGAACTGGGTCTCGATGCATCCCCCTCCCCCTCGAAAGCGAAACAATTTTAGTTATAAAAATGATATTGTCAACAATCTTTGATAATAGTAGAGGAAAAGGAATGCGATTTGATATTCCCTTCAAAAACATTTTCGAAATTGAAGTCATGATTAATCAATTTCAAGCCATATCTTTGACGACGTTGTGTAAACGGATGGAGTTTACGAATAATTTCTCGGAAATTTGAAAAATTGATATCCTAAAAACGCATTTGCAGACTATCTTTTATAACATTATGAAAACTGATGCAGCTCAGCACTCTCCCTGAAAGTCACCCCCCCCTCCCGAAAAAAACTGTAAGCGATTTTTAATAACTTCAAGCGAAAAAGAAGCGGTTCAAATCCCCCCGGTAGTTTTCCAAAATTGATATTCTAGAATGCAATTGAAGGCTACCTTTGATGAATGTGTGTTCTAAAGTTTTCTTTAATACTTTTATATTTATTTGTTAACTATTTAGTTGCATATATTTTTTTATTCTTTTTACGGTAATTAATTTATTTTCTGTACGTTAGTACAAACTGAGTTTTCCTCCGAGGGGGCAGTTGACTTTCTCCGGGAGGGCAGTGCCCCCCCCCCCCCGGAGAGATGCATGAAAGAAACACTGATATCCACTAGATCACTCAGCAGTTTTAAAATGTTATTGACCTATTAATGCATGACATTTTTTTTTCAAAGATATTTTGTATACTGGTTACAAACAGTGTTTAATAGACAGGAAAAATAATTAAAAAAATGTTATGTAAAAAATAAATTTTTTATTAAGGAAAGAAAAATCGTCCCTTAAAAGTAACGATAGACCCCAGAGGGTACATACTTTTTTTACTAAAATTTTTTTATGCCTACGTTTATTTAAAAAGAAATTTTATAAGAAGAAATAAAATCAGCAATTAACATAAACTGGGAGGCTGGGAATAACTTTGATAACTTAGCTTTTTTTCTCGAGATTGTGAACGATGTAATTTTTGATAAAGGTCATATTAAAACGGCTACAGAACACACTTTACAATGGTTATGAGCTGAAATATGTTAATGACGAATTGAAACAATACCAAGGTACTAATTGAGCACTATTATCTGGTTGAAATGTTCATTTTGGGGAAATTCAGACCCTTTTTTGGACCGTCCCTAAAAAGGGACGCTAGGCATTAATGGGTTAACATTCACTATAACATTATTTCTACTAAAAATGAAGTGGGAAGGTCAATTGTTGAATCACTTTTACGAAAAGCCAAAAATATTCAGTTGCATTACGATCACTGAATAATCAAGTCGTTTCATAAACGTCAAACTTTTAACCAAAACAAAATATAAAGAAGAGAACAAATATAAAGAAGAGTTCACGAAATTAGTCATGACATTCGAGTGTTTATAATAAATAATAGTAAGAGAGAGAGAGAGAGATTTCTTTTTTCAATGATTTGTCTACGCAGTTATCGTTACGAAACAGCTATATTATTTCGGTCACTTAAATGCTTCGCATCGTTATAATAAATATTTTTTTGCGGAAAATCCGTTAGATTCCTGACAATATAAGCAAACAGCACTTATTATATTCAGAAAATGAGACAGTGAAGTTTAAAATATAATAATTTCTAAAACTTTCTAATTGCTAGTTGATTTTTTTTTTTTTTTCGTTTTGTTTTCTTTTTCTTTTATATCAGCTAGTTTTAGCATTTTGATCAGTAAATACTGTTTATCTAGTATTCATGAAAATACCGGTACATATTTTCAAAGTAACGTTGATGCATGATAGAAAATACAAGACATAACAATGTTATAGCAATAAGTTGAACTTATACGCAGTAGTCAAGTGAAACAATTTTAAACATGTTGGAAAGTTCTAATAGTAAACTATGATAAAATGCCTGTAGTACTTACGCGAGGATTTGAAGATAATGTGAGACCAAATAATGTGAGTAAATCCAGTTGTATTTATCCAATGTGAAAAATGAAGTATGGTGGATTTAATGGCACCCTCGGTCTTCGGAAGCACCGTTCACCCAGGGAGTTGTCAAAGGGCATCGAATCCCTACTTTGGCTCCCTGGTCATGGGCGCCCATAAGGGGGGGCAAGGGGGGGCTCGAGCCCCCCCTTGGAGATTAGGTTTTTTTTTTTGCTTTTAGTACTATTTATTCGGAAAACATTTTTTCTTCACCCATTAATAAATAAGTTATTAAAAATGCCAAATTTTAATAACTCTAATCTGCACTGAAATCGCTTTCAGAATTTTAACATTGTGTCTCTTCCTACATTCTTCAATAAAAAAACAAAGGCTGATTCATGGGTCAACCGACGCCGCATTTGCATGGGGAAACTCTCCCATGTCTGCGGACTAGCGGTCAAGATAAAGAGTGGGCTGATCCGAGGATGGCAAGATAACTCGGTATTTTTTTGGCACATGGAATTTGGAAAAAAAGAAAACTTTTTTTCTGTTTTACATTACAAAGCATTTGGGGTTTCGGGGGGGGGGGGGGGCAGGCATGTTCTAAAGTCTTTGAAAATCATTAAATACCTTTTTGAAATTCCTTAAAAAGTGCTTCAATTGTATCTTATCAAATAAATAAACTATGAATTAACTGAATGGCTGCAATATTACTCTTTCGTTAATCATTTTTTAAATATCTACACTGTCTCTTTTAAAGGATTTTATGCGTTTTATACTATTGGTCATTTTATACTATTAAGTGCTGTTTCTGTCGGTGAGTTCGGAAACTGATCAAAAACTACTATGTAACTATACTGAAAATCAATGTAAGCAAGTGATGAATGTTTATCTTTTCTCTTCCCTCGTTCTTTCTCTCTGTCGATTAAGAGCCATTATTTTGAAATTCAGACAAGGTGTGGCAGTGGCATTTTTTGATCTTCCTCATATTTTTGTACGTGAAAGTAGGTCATGAGAAGTGAACATTCTGAAGTTTTTAGCCCCCCCCCCCCCAACAAAAATATTTTTTGTTCGTTCAGTTAAAATTCCCAAAGTTTGATGTTTCGCAGCTCTTTTTTGGAAAAACGATTGAAAGGCGCATTTCAGTGCGCTGTAGTTTTTACAGAAACACCACTTCAAATTTATGTTCACATTTATTGATTGTATAGTGTCTGGTTATGAGGAACCCATAGTTATTTGGGTTGCGGTTGTTGTTTTCTTTACTTAAGCCGACGCAAAATATAGTTTTTAGTCCACTTCCCCCAAAAAGCACCCCCCCCCGAAATTTTTTAAACATATACTGAAAATTTATACTATGAAGAGATCCCACGCTTCTTTCTTTTTTACGCAATTCGGCACATTTGTAGGTTTCATAATCCATAAAAGCTATTTTTTTCTAGAGTTGCTGTTTTGAGTTAAATGCGATCAAAAATACATTTTGAAAATTTGTAAAAATATCAGTCTTTTTCTAATCAAAGCAATGAAATATTAAACAATTTTCGTTCCACATATTCTTTTCATAGTATAAATTTTCAGTATATGTTAAAAAAATTTCGGGGATTTGCTTTTTGGGGAAAATAACGCAGTTTAAAGTTGAGCGAAAGTGAACTAAAAATCATACTTTGCGGCCGCTTAACTAAAGAAAGCAACAACCCCCAACCCAAATAACTATGAAGTCATCATAACCAGACACTGTACAATCAATAAATGTAAACATAAATTTGAGGTGGCGTTTCTGTAAAAAACTACAGCGCACTGAAATGCGTCTTTCAATCGTTTTATCAAAAAAAGCTGCAAAACATCAGACTTTGGGAATTTTTACTGAGAAAACAAAATTTTTTTGGGTGGACTAAAAACTTCAGAATGTCCATTTCTATTGACCTATTTTCACATTTAAAAAAAATGAGGAAAATCAAAAATTGTCACTGCCAAAACTTCCGTTTTTTGTCTGATTTTCAAAATAATGGCTCTTAATGTCAATGGTTTGTTAAACTACAAAAAAAAAAAAAATATTTTGATTGATCTTAATTTCCAAATGAATGCGCAGAACATTTATAAATGTTTTGTTTGCCTGTTTTCCAACATAGTTTTGAAGTCCCAACTGCCCCATACAAGGCCTCAAAATGCAGAATTTGAAAACTTTTTTTCAAAAATTTCCCCGAGAAAGAATCCCCCGAACCCCCAAAATTACGAACCTCACTTAAAAGAGTCCATTGCATCTCTCTTTTGATACCCCAACCCCAATAAAGGTCAGTCAAAACCATTAACAACAAAAATAAAATTAAAACACACACGAGAAACAGCAGGGGGGGGGGGATCAGCAAGAAAAAGACTCATAACACACAAAAATGTGTTTTTGGTCAATGTGCGAAATGGGCCCTCCCCGAAATTTTTTTCTGGATACGGCCTTCAGATGCACACTACATGCATTATCTGTAAGCGGTCAAAATTTAAACGAGTCTAGTACTTTCATATTCTTAGTGAATGAAAAACACACACACATATATATCTTTTAACTGTAAACTGTGAGGAAAATCTGAGCCCCCCCCCCCTTAAAATTTTGCATATGGACGCCCATGTCCCTGGTGACACCCTTCGGCACCGTATTTTCACTCTATGTTGACTAATGTCACCCGTTTGGCACCCCTGGTTTTTAGTGAACAAAGAGGAATAAGACGAGACGACTGACTCATGGTCCCATCAGTAAAAAAAGATTGACTTTGATATTCCTGATTTTTTTTATTTGTATATAGCATTTACAAGCTTATTTTTTAAAAATTTTAAAATATTCTAAGGAAAACAAATGTTACTCTTTCTATGAAATTCACTAATTTCATAGAAAGAGTAACCTTTGTTTTCCTTAGAATATTTTGTTTAAATATTTTGTAGATATATTTCAGATATATCACAAATGTTAATACGTTTTTGAATTTGTTTAAAATATCTTTATACAAATAACGTTTCTTCGAAACGTCTCTGAAACGTGTTTAAAGATTCTAGAAATATTTTCAAAGTTGAAACTAAATGTACGAAATATCTCCAGATTTCTGCAGAATTTCTCTAGAAAGAGCCATTTTCTTCAAAACATCCTGAAACTATTTCTAATGGGGAAAACCTTTATACTACCTTGCGGAGATAAACGGCATTAACTTTTCCTGTTTTTTTTTTTTTTTTTTTGCATTTTTGTCTCTAGTTAGTGTTTATTCTATATCGCATTTCTTATAGTATCTCAAAACATCATACCGAAAAATTCTGCTTTTTTCCTTCTTACGGCATTAAAATGATTGATTTTTTTTCCCTGAAACGTACCTTCAAAAGATGGCTGTTAGAGAAAGCAGTCACTGTGCACCATGCAAATTGTTGTTATGACTGTTTTTGAATTGTGAGGAAAGTGGAAACAAAGCAATTGACCATTAACACTTAGCTGGTGTAGTGGGGTTAAAGAAAGATATTTCTCTTAAAACATGAGTCGGTGTTGTTTTAAAGTTCGCATTCTAAAGTTAGTTTTTCAGAGAGATGACATGGTAAAATTGGTTAAGGGGTAAGGGGTAAATGAAGACTTATTCTTAATCAATAAGATGCGGTGTTTCGACCCCAGAGGAATAGAAATTCGTCATTCAGACGATTTGTAAAATTTAGATATACGGCCTTATATGAATATACGGCCACTGTATTTATATAGTTCATACAAAAAGCACTGAAAATTGTCCTACTTTGTTAAACTCTTTGGAGAACACAAGAGATGTAATTTGGAGATTACATACACACAACCTCAACATGTACACTATGAAAAATTAACCTATTCAGTTAAGGGTTAATGCATCAAGAACTGAAAGGAAAAGCAAAAAAATGGAATATACTAAGGCTGTATACTAAAGGTACAAAAGAAACAAATAATGAGCCTCATTCTGCTATCAGAAATAATCGAGTCCAAAAGAATGTGACATACTAATGATGCCCCGAAGATATCTTCTTACTAGACTCGCATTCTTCTTTCTCTCGTCGCAATCCCCTTTCGGAGATTTCTCACAGCGAGCGCTCGATTTTGGCATGCTATTAACAAAGCATTTTGTTTTTCGTTTTGTTGATTACTATACTCATATTACCATGTTGCCCAGGTCTGTCTGTTGGGCCAAAACTTCTGTAAAGAAAACACTTCTGTAAAGTCTCTTAACAAGAGTTGGGCCAAAATTCTTGCTAAAGATTATTTTTGAGTATAAATTAAAACATTACAATAACTGTTTTCAAAAATTAGGGAAAATACTTTCAGGGTAAAAAAAAAGTGCAAGGATTGCGTAAAAAATCAACAAAATGGACGTAAATGAGGGAGGGACGTAGCTGGTGCCAGGGGTGCCCATCCCCCCCCCCCCCCCCAAGCTCAATGGCGCAAAATGCCCCCCAAAATGTATTCCTATTAAATTAGGTCAAACATACACTTTTTAGAGTCCTAAATTTCAGGTAAAATTCACAGCATTCGCATTTGTTTAATGAATCAATTTTTATTTATTTATTTTTCTTAATCAAGAAATAAATTTGCAAGTTACAACAAATACGAAAACGAACTGTTTGCATTTACGACAGTAATTTTTAGTACAAGCAATAGCAATAATAAAGTTATGATCTTGCGAATAATCACTGTTACTATTAATAAGTTTTGCCGAGTGCTTGGAATTTAAAATTTAAATATTGTGGATACCAGATTTGCGCAATTTGCTGTCTCAGCGAAATTTGAAATAATTTCAAATCAGGTGTAAATCCTAGGAAAAATAATAAGAAAATTAAATCCTTCGCGAGATTAAAGAAAAAAGAAAGAAAAAAAAGAACAAGAAGAGAAATGAGTTTGTCAAGCTCTCCCCCCCCCTTCCCCCCAGTAAATGTATGAATACAGAGAGGGGGTAGATCTAGCTTTTGATATAGGAGTTAGTCATTACTAAATTTAAGCAATATGACCCATTTTTCAAGTACAATATTGACTTGGAAAAAAAGGGTTCTTAATGTTTTCCCCCTTTGAAAATGTTTCAAATTGTCGTTTAGATTATTTTCAGTAAATTTACAGAGATGGGTGATTCTCCAAAATCCGAAAAATATGATGTCCCCGTAGGACAGCACAAAAATTATTTGACCTAGAAAGTTTTTTTTATTTTTTTAATTGTTAGAAATACTTATTCTGATGTTATTCAATTCATATTAAAGCAATTTTTCATTTATTTTTTTCTATAAAAATTTTTGAATAGCCAAAAAGTCATCTTTTTTGCGTGTCCCACCCTGTTTCTAAAATGTAAATAAATTATTTTAAAATTTTACGCGAACATTGCACAAAATCCACTTGTACTGTTGATTTATGTATAGTTATGAGTGTAATATAGTGTTGTTTTAGCTTATTTAAATGATTATATAATCAGGTAGATCACTTTGAAGTTTGTCCCCAGATTGCATGTCCCTCTCCTGGCCTACAAATTGGTTCAATTATTAAAGGCAAAAAGAAGGAATTTTGAATCTGCAGTACTATAACACTGTTTATTCTCATCACTTCTTTGGACTCATAGAGTATTTTTTCTATAGAATGTGTCTGCTGTTCGTATTATTATTCCTTAGTTCAAAATGAGGTATGTAACATTTTCGATGTCCCTCTCCTGGCCAACATTTCTGTTCTAAATAAAATAAAAATAATAATTCTGCCTGCAGTGGATAATTGAGTTAAGAGGGATAACAGAGAAAAATATCATTATTTACTTTCTCTATAAATCCGGGTAGAAATATCAGCCTTTTTTAATTAAAATGTCCCTCTCCTGGCGCAAAAAAAAAAAAAAAAAAAAAAAAAGTCACTCTAGCATTACTTTTAAAGCACTGGTAAAACATCCGGTAGAATAGATGGATTTATTTACCAAACATTAGTTAAAAATATGAACAAGAAATTCTGTCAAGAACTAAACGAGCCTACTTTCCCGTACATCGACATCCGCATTCTAGCATCTGATCAATATTCTATTAATTATCTGAAACTGAAAATTATGTCAAACATACCTTGATAGCACTTAAAGCTGATTTCTAAAAGCAAAATATACCCCTCTCATCAGATGAAATAGACACGTAAAAAGTAAATAAACGAGTAAATAAAGTTTTGTCGCACCATTTAAAGAATGTACTGTCTGTTTGCGTATTGTGCGCCTGGCAGCCACGAACGCTTCCATTTGAAAAAAGGGAGATAGGTTTAGGATGCACACTTCCCGATGCCTTCAGCTTTTGTTCGTTTGCTACTTCCTCGTTGCATTTCCCCCCCATTTCGAGAAAGTCAGAAGAGACTTGGCGCGTGCGTAGATGCAGCGGAGGTCGCACGAAAAAATTTTAGACAGTAACTGTCATAGTTCTTCCGTAGAAAAATTCCACAATCGTTTTCAAAAGAAAAAAAATAAATAAAAGAACAAAGAACATCAAAACACATTTTATCAAAGAAAGAAAAAAAAATCGTTCGTTAATAAAATGTCTCGAATTTCATTTTTAACCCGTTGCCAGTTGTTAAATATAAATAAAGAATAAAATGCTCTCGTGAATGAAAAATTTTTGTTGACAAAAAAAAATCGTCTGCCAAAAAAAAAAAAAAGTCAGTCATTTTTTCTGAGCCTGCATTTCCTCCGTGTTTGCGGAGTCAGAATCGGAATCAGAGTGCTCACAGAAGATTATTCAGAAAAGTACTTTACCTCCGAGATCTTTCGAACAAAGAAAAGTTTATTCAATTCGGACGGTTCACTTAAAAGTTATTGGTTGGGGAAAGGTTGTTTGAACGGTTCAATGTTGAACGAAAAAATGTTCAAATTGAAAATTTAAATACGGTAATGAAGTATCCTTGCCGAGATCTTTCGAACAAAAAAAAGTTTGTTTAAATCGGACTGTTCACTCAAAAGTTAGCATCGCGGGACAGGTTGTTTCAACGGTTCAAAGTTGAACCAAAAATTGTTCAAATCGAAAAATCAAATATGGGAATGAGCTGTACTCGCCAAGATCTTTCCAACAAAAAAAAAAGTTTGTCCAAATCGGAATGTTCATTCAAAAGTTATTAGGGGGGGGGGGCAGACAGACCGACCGACACACAAATTCCCCATCTCAATACCCTACTTTCAAATTTTTAATTTTTCGATATTCATTTTACCTTTTTATATTTTTAACTTGGCGATATTTTTTAGATGCATTATGCTACTTTTAATACTTTTTCGTCTTTCTTTTATTTTTAACGGGAAAGTAGACTAAAAATGTGTCTCATTTATTAAAAGAAAGTATTCATTTAGAAAAATTTGAACCTTATTTTATGATTGTAAATCTCTTTCGTCATATAAATATTAAATTTGTCGGAAGCTGCATCTCTTAAAACAGTGTTTGTTTAAGGAGGTTGTAAATTAGTTTTGTTTGTCAACAATAAACATAGTTTTTCATTCATGTCGAAGTTATTTCTTTGTTATTGTTGTAAAATTTCTGATAATCCTTGATAAAATTCATTTGTTTGCTCGCTTAGTGCTTCTTGTCACTCTCTCGGTTTGAAAAAATTGACCCCCCCCTTTTTTGGGGTGTAGCTTACTTATAGTGAGTTCCCTCTATTTTTCTCTTAATAAGCTCCTAACAAAGAGTAAGTATGATTTTTTTTAGATTTTTTTAAGCATTTTTATTTTTATTGAGTTTGTGAGTCGAAAATGCCAGGTTTTTGGAGAATCACCCACATAAGAGGTTAGATGGTCCTCTCGCAGTAATTTTTTCAAGTAATTTACACACTCTCGCAGTAATTTTTTCAAAGTGAAACTCTATTAACACAGTAGAAGACTGCTCGATTACGTCAGGAAAAAGGGGGTTCGGGGGCTCGTTCTAGGAACTTTTTCAAAATTTTAGCTCTAAAAACGTAGTTTTAGACTAATTTCAGTGATCTTAGAGTGGAAGGATTAGGCGGCACGCCAGCAGCTTTTTTTTTTTAACTTTGAGACTCTAAAAACAGTTTTATCAGATATTTGGTAATGGTAGGCGTTAGGAGGTTCGATGACCTTCCCCCTGAACTTTTCCACAATTGTAGCTCAAAAAACGCTTTTTTAGACCATCTTTGGTAATGCAAAGCAAAGGAAAGGCTTGGTAACCTTCCTATGGCAATTTTTCGAAATTGAAATTCCAGAAACGCAACTGCGGATAGTCTTTAATTATGTTAGGTAAAAGAGGGCTCATCCCTGGAAATTCAATGAAATTAAAGTGCTAAAAACGGAATTGTAGATCATTTTTCGTAACGCTTGGTGGCCCTCTGCATCCTTCAAATTTTAAGTTCCAAAAACCCAATTTTAATCAACCTTTGACAATATTAGGGGCAGGAGTTTTTCGTAAGCTATCTTGCGGAACTTTTTTGAAATTTCAGCTCTAAAAGACAGTTTTTGACGACTTTTAGTAATGTTTGGGTGAGGAGATATTTGGTGGTTCTCAGTGGCATTTTTTCGAATTAAATACTACAATAACGCAGTTGAAAGCGATCTTTAGGTTCGGTAGCCTTTCTGCGGAATTTTTTTCGAAATTAGAATTCCGAAAAAAGCAATTGAAGATTGTCTTCGGTTATGCTCAGAGGAGGGTGAATTTTTCTTTTTGAAATTCAAGTGCTAAAATTGAGATTGTAAATCTTCTTTGGCAATTTTAGGGGCAGGCAGTTTTCAAAATTGTAGCTCCAAAGACGCAATTTTACCTTCGATGATGCTAGTGGAAAGTTCTTTGAAGCTCTCCCCCGGGCATTTTTCGGAATCTAAGTCCTAAAAACGATATTTAAGACTAATTTCAATGATGCTAGTGAGAACTGGGAGAAGAGTCTTTCTAGCAGTAATTTTTTTAACTTGTAGCTTTAAAAAGGCTGTTTTGGAGAGATTTGATAATATTAATGGGATAAATGGTTTAAGAGTCCTCCGCATGTAATTTTTTGAAATTCTCATATAAAATAAAAAAAATCTAAGGGAAACAAAATCCCCCCCCCCTAAAAATTTTGATGGCCCAACTTGCGCCATTATCCCCCCTGTGGGCACCCCTGGCTGGTGCACTAAAAGAGCAATTCCGAATTTACTGTGTTGATACTCCGCATAGTGTAATAACTGGTCAGTCGGACTTCAAAGCAAAAAAAAAAAATCAAGCCTTCTATCTCGAAAAAAAGGAAAAAATCCGTCAGATATACATTGGTTTAGTAGAGGTATATTAGAAGAGGAATTTTGGTTGAAAGCCTGAGTATTTCCCACATTTTGGTCCAACCTCTTTTAAGAAAGTGCTGAAAGACACTTTATATTAAACACTAAACCCCACATTCTGACATAATTTTAAATTGTCTGACTCTTAATTAAAGGTCAATTCAAGCGTAAGACCAACTACACAACAAAGCGGAAATTTCACAATGGGGTTTTTCTTTTTACAATTTCAGATTATCAAAATTCTCAGACTTTTTCTTGATTTCTCCAGCTTTCAGAAAATTCTCTGACTACTCCAGGTTTTCCCTGTTTTCCAGTCGAGTGGCCACCCTCTATCCCCTTTTTGGCTTACATTGTGCCTACCTTCGTAGTCCAGTCAACATGTAGGGAAAAACGGGCTTGCCTTACAAAAAATGGGTTAGAAGATTTTTTTTTTAATTGTACATATTAGTGCCAACCAGGCTTGGAGTCAATTGCGAGAAAATGTAATCGATTACGATTATGATTACGAGCGAGAAAAATTGAAGATTACAATTACGATTACAGTCCTTTTCCACATCGCAATTACGATTACAGCAACAATTAGATTATGAAAAGAAATGTAATTGATTACGATTATTATATGCCGATTACGATTTTAATTACACGATTACAGATTTCTGAGGAATATATATATGGATATAGATCTACCAAAAATTTTTGATCCAGAAATTTTTGTAAGGGGGGAGGGGTCAAGTTTTAGTGAGCTGGTGTTTACCTTATCAGCTAAGTGAAAGGAACACGTAAAAATGTAGGGTTTCATCATTAGGGTTTCAACCATCTTTAAAACAATGCAATATTGCACAGCAAGTAATATTTTTATAATATTCTATTAGATTAAACGTTTATTTATTTTCGTAAAAATTTATTACCAGGAAAAATATAAATTTGCAATTTATAAATTGTCTACTTGTAATCAATACTGGAATTACAAAATTCTTAAAAATAAAATGCTCAAATAAAGTTCTTATAAAATCCTTTTAAAAATTTTTCATTATTCATACATAATTCATGGATATTTTTTTTTTGTTTCAATGAGAGCAAAATTGATAATGGTTGTGCAACTGATAAAATGTGTTTCTCGTTACAGGGGAGGGAGTCAGCTGACCCTCTGATCACCCCCGCAAACCGTCCATATGTAGACTTTTTCTAAATTTTAGGAAAATTTTAATGGTAATTTAGGAGTTATGCGAATACAAGCAGGTTGTCTGAACATAGTTTATTAGGGGAGACCGGGGCAAGATGACGAGCCGAGCAAGATGACGAATTTCGTATTTTTTTCATTTCTCGCTTGGTAGCAGCATCAACTGATCATTAGAGATTCTTCTATCTATTCTTCGTTCAGCAATAGTATAAAGTCGCTGAAATCGCCATTTTCAAGACAGTTCTGAACTTGTTCTGGTTTACCGCTACCGCGATCTAACTTTTATCCGTTTGCAAATAAGCTCTGATGCAAATACAGGTAAGATTTATTGCTTCTCATTAGTATTAATGTGTACCTCAGTTTAAATGTTACCTATTTATATGAATTAACACCAAATAAACGCATTTTTTTATGGAAATAAATACGAATCCTTCAAAAATGGCAGTCTGGGGCAAGATGACGAAACGAAACATATGCCATGCAAATGCAGTTCATTGCAAATGCAGTTCAAGATGACGAGCTCGTCATCTTGCCCCATGTTTCGGAATTTATGAAACTAACTATGTTGCCCCTTCTATTAAGTTTTTTAAATGCTTATTCATAGTTATACTAATACATATACTAATGTATATAATAATATATTATACTAAGTCCCTCATGCCCCCCCTCTTCCGAAAATAAAACTAATTGTTTGTTAATGATACATATAATGACATTTCAGATATGGTTCGACATTACAAGAAGAAATCCTCAAGAGGAGAATGGAGCAAAGGTTCTATGGTGTCAGCTCTTGAAAAAGTTAAAGAAGGACGTATGAGCTGGAGCAATGAGGCTGGAGCAATGAGGATACTTTTTTCTCTTTTTTACAGCACTTTTATCAACACGTAAAATCAAACAAAGAATCTCCTTCTCTTTTGATCATTGATAATCATAAATCCCACATAACTTTGCAGGCTATATTATATTGCAGAGAAAAATTCATTATCATGGTTGGGTTGCCTCCCCATACATCACATCATCTCCAACCTCTTGATGAGGCATTTTTCGGCCCATTGAAAAATTAGTATAATCAAGCATGTGACAGCTATATGGTCACTCATCCAGGGCAGACCATCACAGATGAAAATGTTGGTGAACTTTTGAGCATAGCTTACTTTAAAGCCGCTACAATTGCAAATGCAGTTCAAGGTTTTCGAGAATGTGGGATCGAGCCGCATAATTCTCTTGTATTCAGTGATCATGATTTCGCTGCTTCAGAAGCAACTGATCTTGATGCTGTTGAAGAGGGAACTGAAAATAAGTGCCAACCCCCCAGACCTTGTTAGTAAAAAACCACATATAAAACATCCAGTAAATACAGAATTGATGACAAATTCTGATTCCAGTGCAGAAAAGAAGCCTTTAAGTGTTTTTGGTTTAAAGCCATTGCAAAAAGCACTACAATGTGGCAAAAAAAGAAAAAAACAAAAAAATGAGTTCAAGTATCCTTACGAGCTCACCCGTCAAAGAACTGCTAGAAGAAAGAGCCAAGCAGAAAGAGAAAAAAGATTGTCTAAAAAAACAGAGGACAGAAGAACGTGAAGCAAAAAAAGGAGTAAGAAAACTCAAACTTTGTTCCCTTAGCCCGAAGTCAGAGAAAATCCGGCCAAGCAACCCAGTGGCATCAACTTCAAAGGATGGTGTAATAAGATGTCCTGCTTGTAAAGAGAAATATTGTGATCCTCCAACAGAAGAATGGATCCAGAGCTGTAAATGCCAAGAGTGGTGGCATGAGGACTGTTCCAATTATGAAAATGGCATTTTTATTTGCGACTATTGTTAGCTGCTCTACTAAACCCTTGTATATATACATTACTTTACAATGCTTAATTTAATGCTTTCTAAGATGTAGAAACACATTTATCATTTGTTAAACCATGTAACGTATTTAAAAGATAAAACTGCTACATCTTTTATAGAGTCGTCATCTCGCCCCAAGGCGAAAGTCATCTTGCCCCGGTACTGGGGCAAGATGACAAATTGTTAAGATTATGAAAACATAAGAAAATCATACCTTTTTTTTAATTTCAAAAAATAATTGGTAATATATTTTAGGTTACAAAGGACTACTCTAACGCCTCATATAAAAATAATGTTACCATCCTTAAAAATGAGTGAATAATAAGCAACGATTCTTAGCATCGTCATCTTGCCCCGGTCTCCCCTACATAACAACTGACTAACAAAACTGAAAATACATCTTCCCCCTATAAAACAATGTCATAGCTGAAGAATTACGAGTTTTGATTTGCTAATATTACAGAGATAATCGGAACTAATGAGTAATATTAAGTTAAGGGTTTGCTTATTTATTTACTTATGTCATACACGCACCTTTGAACATTTTATAATAATATTTCGTCACAACTTTAAGGTATAGTGAAGTGCTATTATTGCTCCAAAAACATGAAAATAAAACAATAAACATAAATATAAAAGTATATTGAATTATTCTCAACACAAAAAGATAATTAACACTTAAAAATAAATTATAGATGTTACCCCTTTCACTACCGATTTTTTTCTGAGAAAAAATGAAATAAGTACTTAAATACATCAGTTACAATGCATATATCGTTGTAATTCTGAAAATGGGAGAAAATCACACTGAATTGTCAGTGATATCAAGGAATACCAGCGGGATAAGCATTCACAATAATACAAAGCATATTTGTCCCATAGGGTCATTTGAAACTGTCTGCGGGACATATATGTCCCGGTGATAGCGAAAGCGTTAAATCATGCACACAAAAAATGCTTTAACCGCTTACTCGTCGCACTTTTTTTCCAAAAACTGATAAAAATTCATCAGGTTTTTTTATTTTTGTTTTTTTATGTTCATAATATTTTAAACATATTAAAACAAAAAACACTGCATTTTCCTTTGACTTTAGTGGTTTTTTAAAGGTAGGAAAATTTTAATCAACTTACCCAATTTCACCTTAAAGTTTGCTTCATCGACCAAATCCTTTCGAAACTCCAAATTTGTTTTTCTTCCACCTTCTTTAGTAGGTGCAGTAGTTGTAGAAATAAAAGCTAATACGAGCACGACAAAAAGTAAAAGTTTTGAAGCTTTAAAAATATCAGAAACGCAGCCCGAATGAAACACGGGCACGACAAAATTTGCCCGAATATTCTGCCCGTATGAGGAACGGGCACGACGACTAAGCGGTTAAAAATCTATAAATAAACAACTTTTTTTTTACTTTCATATATTTATCGTTTTTAAATAATATTAACATTAAAAAATAAAGCACGAACTTAAAATTTAGTTATATTTGAAAATATTTTGAAAAAAAAAAAAAAAAAAAAAAACACGAAGTCACCAGGGTGTTGTCTTCGCAAAGATTACTTGTTGAATGATCACAGAAACACAATTGCAAATTCGCTCTTCTTTTGGAAAAAAAATCCCCCTCTTTCGCTAAAGAAAGTTAAAGAGGGAGAAAACCCTATAAAGGGCAACTGTTTACAGAATTCTGTCGAACCGAAAACATGTGTCAGTATTTTGATGCCACTGTTTTCTTCCTAGGTGGCAATTTCGTTTGTCAATTTTATTGTCAGTTGATAAAAGAGAAAATTGATAACCCTAAGAAACCACGGAGACAGTCAGGGATCAAGACCATTGTCAGGGATGGGAGTCTGCCTCTCATGAGCGCCACCGGCTACCAAGCACTTACGTATGGCCTGGGGCTCAACTTTATGACCTAAGAACAGCCTTTAGAGAACACGAAACAGCTCTCCTATCTTTTTCAAACAATTGTAGAAACGCAACTTAGAAGCGTTCACTTTCAGCAAGTCGGGATTACACGATTACAAGGCTAAATTATGATTATTTAAAGTTAGATTACAATTACGATTACACAAGAAATACTTGATTAAAATTACGATTACACGATTACGAGTGCCCCATTTCCAAATTATGATTATGATTACAAAAAAAATGTAATCGATTACGCCGATTACGTAATCGGCGATTACTCCAAGCCTGGTGCCAACATGGAAAAACTAAGTTATCCAACACGAAAGACCCCGGAAGAACTTTGTGTGACTTTTTGTGGTTTTTTTTGAAGTATCTCAGAAATGGCAAAAATTAGCAAAAGCTGCAAAAGAAGATTAAATTTGCACAACTTTGTTCATTACAACCTTTTTTGTAGCATGTATAGCAAGCGCATAACACTTTTTTGAAAGTCGGCATTTTTTCTGAACTCAACAGTGCGCGCTAAGACACTAGCACGCGCAACGCGCATGCACTTGCACATTAGAAGATATCGAAAAAAAAATTTTTCCGAAATTCAATTTACTAAGTTGGTAAAAAGTTGCCCCTACCAACCAACATATTCCACAAAATTTTTTATTGATTCAAAAATTATTTTGGTGTCCCGCACAAGGCCTAAAGTTTAGGATTTCTTTCTATTTTTTTTTTTTAAATTTAAGATAAATGTTAAAAAAATTTCAAGATGAAAATTGTTTGCAATAAAGCCGGGAATTCTAGTTAAATAAAAATTGTTTCTCTCATGCAGCATGTAGGTCTCCCACATAGTGCTCAAAAATAAGGGTTTATAGGAAGTTCAAGTTATAATTTTCAGTAAAAATGTATTAGTTTTTTTATTATTAATGTTGGTACAATAATTTGGTCATTAATAAACAATTTTTGGTCTATTTTTTATGTTTTATGTATGAAAATCATTTCACTTTATTTTCTAATTTTATTGTTACAGTAGTTGTGAGGTTTAAAGATAATAAAATGCTATAAAATAATTTTGCAAATATCATATTTATTTTATTACATACCAATATGTTATTACAAGAATTAGGTTTAAAAACTAAACACCAAAACATGTGTAGAATATAGTATGTGTATTGTCATTTAATGATTAATTAGAAATTAATTTTAAAAATATCAAACCCTTTTCCAGAATAGTTGTTTTATCAGAATTTAAAGAAAAAATACCTGCTTCTAAATGTATTAACCTCTTTTATTAACCCGGCTTTTCCCAAGCTGGACTCGGGCAAGCGAAATGTTCCATTCTGGCTCATCCCGAGTGTAGCTCGGGCACTGAAAATTAACACTGCACAACCAGTCTTTCCCGAATTATTTCACATGTCCCTTTTATGGTTTCGGATGCTTTTATTGTTGCTACTAAATGACAGCACTATACAGTGTTTTGAGCTGTAGATTTAAGATAAGAGTAGGCGCCAACTCCAAAGTATAATGATTTCTGTCATACAGAAAGCCAACTTTACAGTAAATACTCATTTTTTACTCATTTATTTAAATATATATTTTTACATTTATTTTTAGGAAATGTTGCATGCGAATGATGCTATTATGTTTAAAAAGATATGTATGTATGAAAATAAGTATAAAAAAATTGACATTTTTTGATCCGTAATCCCGAAATAAAATGAGCCTGGAAGAGGTTAAAGTGTCTTACTTATACCTCTTTTAAAGCTCAGATTAACATATAGTAGTAGCTTTAAAATGACATTTTGCTTCATATTTTGGAAGCTCCTTTGTATCTATAAGTCTTGACCGGACAAAGTCACTCTTTTCCTTGACACTGTTGGCGCGTTTTAAAACTTCTGTGACCTCTTTAACAATTCTCTCAACCGCTTGTGTGCGAAGAAATCTTCAACTCTTTTTTGTCACTAAGTCCCGTGTAATAGCTGTGGATTTCCAATTAATTAAATCCGCATAATCTTCAGTTTCAAAGATAACTTTAAGGCATTTAAAGACTCGTAACTCAGTTTGATGCACTTTTTGCATCTTCTTGAGTGCAAGCAATCTTAAAATGCTTACTCTCGTCGAATAACATTCCTACGAAAAGATGCTCTGGATGAGCCATTTCTTTGCAATGTTGAATGGGCAACATTCTGTATCTAAATATTTGCTGAAATCTCTGATCGCAAAGAAATGCTTAGATGTATGAATAAGTTTATACTGAGATTTGATTGTAAATTTACAGGGTGCATAAACCTTTATCATAAATTCTCCTATTTTAGTTAACTCTGAACTTGGATCACTAATTGCGATGTATAACCCCAAGATTCTGGTTGAGATCTTGCATGGAAAATGCTAAATTTTGAAATCTCTGCTAAATTTTGAAAACATTTGCCATACATTACAGTTTTAGACATATCCCATAAGTATGTTTGATCTGTACTCAATTCTCAGGCATCAACTTCTGGTATATAAAACTTTCTTAAACTTCATGGCAGGTAGATCTTGGCAGGATTGTAAGAGTTTTGGGTCCACTATAAGAATTAAGTCCAGTGGTCGGCCCATCAAGAGCCACTATTTACTTTCGAAGTGGTAATTCATTCAAACGAAGTAAATACAACAAGGCTTGTAGTGGGTGCTCTAAAGACTTTTCTAGAAGTCTAATAGCACCATTTAATAATCTAGTGTTAACTTGGAAAATGCCGTGTATGGGGCAAATTACGGAAGTTTAGAGTAAATGCGGGAGGTCTAAATATTGTTTAGTATAGTTTGTTTCCTACTTAGTTTTGTCCCCCGATTTTCCTGCGTACATTTTTCAACTTGTAGGTTTTCAAACATTTATTGCTAACACGTTGGAAGCGCATGGATACTTGGAAGGACGGCAATAGGAAATAGGTTCACAGAGCGGGCGGCTGTCCTCTTGGGGGAGAACTTTAAATTTTCACAATTGAATATTTAAAAAACAATTTTTAATTTTTTTCACTTTATGTACATTAAAAATGGAGTGGAATTGGTAAGTTAGACAACAAAATTTTTTTCAGCCCGATGGTGGTTACCATTGTCGTGAGGTCAGCATTGAACGTGTTAATTTTTTAAAAAAATCAGAGAGAAAAATAATATTTCTGAAGAAAATCATAAATTTTAGGCCTCGTGCGGGACACCTAGACAAGTTTTGATTTGTATAAAATTTCTTGTGCAATATGTGAGTAGGTAGAGGCAACTTTTTATTAACTTAATAAATTGAATTTTCAAAAAAAGTTTATTTCGATACACCCTAATGCACATATTTTGTTTCTACAGACGGTTGCACCTGACGACGGTACTTGTTTTATTTACGAAACAAGTGTGAATGAAGGCGAAATAAAGATTGTAAAGGAGAAAGGAGTAGAAAATCTTCAAAGATGCAGTGCAGAACGTCAAAATAAAGAACATCAGCGTTTTTTTTAAAGGGACTTTATAGAATTAAAATTTCACCTTCCTGTCACAAATGCTACATCAATGAACAAATGAATGTAACGTATGAGCGGAGTTTTGCAGCTGGTGGTGATGATGGTCAGATCAGGGCCGCCACGAGCCAAGGAGCGACGCTTGACAGTTTGATTCCCGGACCCTCCCCCCAAGAAAATTTATGATGCCCTGATTCCATCATGCCGACCGGTCCAATAGTTTCCGACTAGGATGACATGGCTTCTCGTCAATCATGAACTGTTTCAAAGATCAGTACTTCTTGTACCGTGAGAGGATACCGAGAGATTTCTTTAAAAAGCAAAAACGGCTTCTTGAATATGAAAGAATCTCAATCCATCATGTCATGAAATTGGGTGTGAGGGAGACAATAGTAAAAGCAGCAGAAAATTGCTCAGATGAGTGAATCAAGCTCAGATGAGCGACAAGATACTTAATCACATTGGAAATGTAAAGGACTTAGTTGCTGTTGATGCCTCGTATCATATAGGTTTTGCATCAGAACATCTCAGAGACCTAAAACCGAGATAAAACGAGGATAAAACTCCACAAGAAACATCGAGGCAATGGAAGCTATTTATTCTAACCTTGAAAACAGATAAGAAGAGTCCCCATTTTTCATAGAGGATTTGATAGATTCAATAGACGGTGAATTTCGTCCTGATATTTGAACAGTAAAATCACTTCTTCACGAAATATGAAGATATTTTAAGAGTAGAAACTACTAACAAGAAAGCAGTTGTTCGCTTCTGAAATTTTGACTACAAATTACTCACTGATAAACAGGTATAGCAACAAGAACTCTGATCCTCAAAAGAAAAAACTATAAGTTTTTAAAGCAGCTGCAGGTATTATTTTGTCAGCCGTAGAGTCCCAGGTAGCACAAAAAACGTTTAAACGTTTTATAAACGTTTTTAATCCGTTGTCACAACGTTAATTCCCATTTTACAACCTTTAAAAAACGAAGTGTGCTACTTGGGGTAAGACGTTTTCTAATACTAAAGACTCTCCTCTAAGTGATAACTTCTTAAGTGACGTTGATTCAGTCTTTCTCGATAAATTGAAACTGCTGTTAGAATCCATGATAGAGGAGTAGCACTGAAGTACAAAAGGGGTTCTAGGGCAAAATGGAAAGAAACATGAGCAGTTTTGTCCCACTCAGCCATCCTTGTAGCAAGGCCACGATCATTTATGTCTTCAATCCATCCTCATTGAATCATTGACTTTATCTGCACAGAAAATTTGTTTCCAAGCATCTCGTTAGGATTCTTTCGCATCATTTCAACTTTGGATGAGACTGCAGAAGAAGGTGATTTATTCCAAGAGCTTTGAAACACCGCAACAAGGAGAGAAGCAACTTAAGGACTATAGCGTCCTTCTATCTTCTATAGATAGGAATAGAAAATAGGAAAATCTGGGACTTCAAAACGACCCTTCGAAGAAAATATAAATATTTGGATGTCCTCTATTTATTCTAGATGATAGGTACAGGGGGGCCTCACGGGTGTTGCTGTCCTCTATTTATTTGGTTGAACGACTCTCCCTGTAGGGGAGACTGGGGACGGTTGTGACGCGGGGCGGTTGTGACAGTCGTCATATTAGCTAAACCATAATTAATAGCTGGTTGAAGCAAAGAGAGAGAGTATCAGCATGTTTGTCTGAATGTGTGTCAAAGCATTGCGGTAGCCATCGAGCGACATTAACGCTAGCAGAGGGGTTGGTTACTTTTTAACAGTTAAAAGTAAGTTTTTTTGTTCGGTGTCTTTTAGTAATTCCTGTTGAATGGGTACAGATAGAGAAATGAAAGTTTTCTCCCCGTTAGTAGTGAACCTTAATAGTGAAATAGCAGTGATTACTTTTTATGTAGGCTATTTTGTATTGCCATGGCGATTGCTGTTTTCAAAAGTAGTGGATTGGGGTCGGTTGTGACAAATTGCGTGGGGACAGTTGTGACACGAGTAAAACATGTTTTTATCATATTTGATGCCAATAATACGCTTGGAGATGACAGAAATAGGGCAGTGTGACCTAATGAAATATAAAGAAGCTTATAAAGAAGTGAAACTTTTTTTTCTTTCGGACAGCTTTGGAAATGCAACGTTAATCGTAAGTCTTTGCAACGAAACATTCATTCGTAAACGCGATGGAGCCGGCCGGCGCTGTCACAATGAAAACAACGTGTGCATCGGTTATATTGCTCACAATAAAATGCTTTTGAGCTTACACATACGCTGAAAGCAGATATGAGAGTAAAATGGCTGCTGAGAAATGGTTCCGTTCATTTATGAATAGAAATGTTTCACGTCTGTTCGAGTAGCTCATACAACTAGACTTTCAAAAGTAACAAGCTTCAATAAAACAAATAAATGTGGAATCTTTCTTTGATACTTGAGATTTGTTATGAACAGACACGGTTATGACCCACAGGATGTTGCCAAAACAGACGTTACGAAATTCCAAAAATCTGATAATTTTGTAAGACTTGGTATAAGGCTACTTCAACTGAACGAGACACATAGTTAAATGTTAAACTTTCCCAGATGAAGGTTATGTTGAATTACGTTTAATATTACTTGAAATTAAAAGTGATCTAGACTGTTTTGCTGTATTTTTGAGCTTGTCACAACCGACCCCAAGCACTGTCACAACCGCCCCTGGGATGGGGTCGGTTGTGACATTTTTTCCTTTTTTGTTTAATTTGGTCCTGTGAGTTAACTGTTGTACTTAGGGAGAAAATTTTAGCGTTTATAAGCAGGCAAATAAACACTTTAACATAAAAACAACTTTAAACCAGCTCACATTCATTTCTAAGGGATCTATGGGGGAGCAAATGAAAATTGTCACAACCGTACCCAGTCTCCCCTAATTTATACAGGGTGTCCAATAATATATATATATACACAAAAAGAGTTACCTTCTAAAATGAAAACCTATCTGTAGAAACTTAACATGTACATACAGGGTGTCCACTCCTATCGTGGACTAATAGCTAATTTCTAAACCGTTAGAGATAAGCATATAGTTCATTTAGGAAAAAATCTTTAAATTACTTAAGGAATTTTGGGTCTATTCAATGTTTTTCAAAAAATCAAATTTTGAAAGAGTTACGAAACTTAAATTTTTATACAGCCCCCCAGTCCTATCAATCATATTCAGTAAAACATTCGTAACGTTTAAAACTAAAAAAAAATCACTGTTCTACCACAAAAATTGACCGAGTTATGACGTTTTGAAAAATCAAGATTTTGCATTATTTCATGACGTCATCGGTGGAGCGATCTCTCGATGACGTCATAACTATGGGGTCCTCATAACCAAACACTGTACATTTGTAGTACAATCAATAAATGTAAACATAACCTTGAGGTGGCGTTTCTGTAAAAAACTACACCCCACTGAAATGAGTCTTTCAGTCGTTTTATCAAAAAAAAAAACGCCGCGAAACATCTATTTTTGGGATTTTTTACCGAGAGAAAAAAACTTTTTGGGGGATAAAAACTTCAGAATGTTCACTTCTCATCACCAACTTTCGCATAAAAAAAAAAAAAAAAAAAAAAAAAAAAAAAAAAAAAAAAAAAAAAAAGAGGAAAATCAAAAAATGTCACGGCCACACGTTGTCGGAATTTCAAAGTAATGGCTCTTAAATGCCTCTGGCTAAGACGCCCGTATTATCTTTCGGGAAAGACGCTGTAGCTTTTCAACACGCTCTAGAGCAGTGGTTCTCAACGGCGGCGGTACCGCCCCTCTGTGGGCGGTGGGAAGATGCTGAGGGGCGGTGAACATGTTTTGGGCAGTAGGGGGCGGTGGGTATATTTTAGGCGATAGGGGGCCAGTGGGAAAATTTGGAAGTCAGAGGACAATAAATGTATTAGAATTTATTTTAATTTTAAAAATAAAAATTAAATTTTACATTAAATCAAGAATCCAACTTGAATTATTTGTGCCTACGATAAAGTAAACTTTCTACGCTCTGGTATCTTTAAATTTATTTCCTAACGTTTTTTTTTAGGTGACTGTTTTTTTTTTTATTAAAATAGTTCAGCTTTTTTATGCATCTTTTTTTCATTTTCTGTCTGTCTCTCTTTTTTGTAGCGATTTGACTTTTTGGTGATCTTTTGCGTCCAAAAATCTTGAGAGAGAATGTTATAGCTTGACAACGGAGAGATGGCGGATGACCTTAAAAAGGAAACGGACCTCTTTCATTTTTAAAGGGGAAGAATCAGCGTCAAAAGTTATTTGACGCTGATTCGTACATTGACATTTTTACTTCCTGCGTGATCTTCTGGAGCTACCTATTACAAAATAATGCGGTCCATTTCCACTTCAAGATCATCCGCTAGCTCTCCGCTGCCCAGCTTTAACTAATGAAGAACAGTTACAATAAATCGCAGTTGCAATCAGTGCTGCATGGTTTTATATAATATTAGGCAGTTTGGCTAATTTTGATCGCACATAGCTAGATAAAATTCAAAAGCATTAGCCACATCATGGTTTGGTTATTTTTTAGCCAAACTGTTGATTGATTATTTTATCATAGCAATGTAATTTCTAATAGCTGTGTAAAAAAATTATAAGAACGCACTTTTTTTTATAGTAATTATCGTACATGAAAACATACTGTCCTGCATCTGCAGTTGAAAATGGTCAAATTTAGTTCTCAAGTTCCAGTCGCCTTTTTTGATTGTTGCTAAACGAAGCTGGTTTTCAGACTGAACAAAGTCCCCGTTTAGGATACCAGATTTCAATGTCTATTGCCGAAATTTAAGAGAGGATTCATAATACTGCGAAAAAGATTCACGATTGCATTCGAGTGTTTCCCACAAATAGCGTTTTAGGCAGAACATCAAACATCATCGCGACTTGTGTTTTTTACTTTCTTAATTTTCTTTCACCATGTTCTCATAAGTTAGCTTAGTACCCATGAGAAAGTAAGTTTACCCTAAAGATATCCAAAATATCTCGATGGGCCGGGGCATTCCTGCAATTAGGCTATTTTCCTCGGTTTGGTTATTTTCCTAAATTTTTACCCGGCAATCGTATTTGCGATACTTAGAGTGCCCGCTCAGTTTGACCGTTTTGTTTAACCTCAGTATTTTAACTTTAGCTTTTGCTCACTTCATTTGTTTACTTTCAAGGATTATTTTTAGTGAAGCCTCCTTCAATGATGCTGACAGACGTTTTGCCAAATGGGTCATGAGATCCCTTTTAAAAATATTGAGACAGCAGATGTTCAGTATCAGTAAGAATTGATGGAACTTTCAACCACTGAAACTTGAAAAGTGGGTTTCCAGAATGTTATCTTACAATCTTACAGGATTTTAGCTGCACGGAGACATTAGAGTAGCATTTATCCTGGACTGTGAGCTATTGCCAAATATTTTTTAATCGTTTTCCCCTCTTCCTAACAGAAATAGACTCCAAATCGTCCTAAGAGGAGACTTGCGCCTTCAACCTTTTAAAAAATATTAAACCGATCGTGAGGAAACTGGCTTTAAACCACCATGAACTAACATATATTTCTGTGAAAGTTCCTTTTTCATTGTGAATGAGAAGAAAATGCTTTGCTTGTTTATTTATATTTTATTTCATTTTATTTTATTATTCTTTTAAAAATAAAATATTTTTAATCCTAGATTTGTTTTTTATTTCTACATTCGGCATTTTTATTTCTAATAATGACTAATGAGGAAAAATATGTCTTGTTTAACCATTTTGTAAAGTTGTGGAAGAAATTATTTTAAACTTTAAACCTTGTTTTGCACACCTTTGATATAAATGGAGCGTTGGAAAAAAATTCACTCGTAAAGGGGGCGTTAGCTGTGAAAAGGTTGAGAACCACTGGTCTAGAGAAAACAATGATCCTACTCGAAACATAGACAACATCACCGAACCTTTAGGAAAAATGTGATTAGATAAAATACATTGCATGTAGTAGTTGGAGCAAAAACGTCATTATACGGTATCTTCCCTCTACGGAAATTGCACTAACGGCATCTTTCCCAACGGTATGGGGAAGATGCCGAAATGGAAGGGTTTTGTAATCATTCAGTTTCGGCCCTAAGAATAAAGCGGCTTCAAGGTGAAAACTATTTTTTCACCAATCACAAAAATCCATATTTTTTGGATAAATTAGATTTTTTAAAATAAAACCAATGCGCTATTTTACATAAATTAACGTTGAAAACTACGACGTCTATCCCAATCTAACCTATTATAAACTAAAATATAAAGAAATTAAAAAAAAGATTTTTAGGTCGGTCTTTAAGTCGCAATGTTTCCATTTTCGAAAATTTTGACACAATGATTTCCAAAAAATCCATTTTCTGAACCAACGCTAAATTACATGAAAGTATTTTATCACACATAGATGAGCGAAAAACCCCTAAATGTAGCAGGCTTGTGGAATTTGTTTACACGATTTTTCGTTTATACATTTGCTGCAAATCAAAGTTTGGTCAAAAATTATTTATGTTAGTCAAATATTTATTTCATCCATGGTTTTTTTCATCTATGTACTTTGAATGAATAGCGCAATCAAAATTTAAACCACTGAAGAAAATCACCGCCAGGGCAGGTAGATTATTCGTTTTAGGCTTCGACCATTGAGTGTGTACATGTACATTAATTACTGAACAATGCATTGATTTTCACTTCTAAAACCTTTTCAATCCCAGTCCACCCTCCAACTTAACCATCGACACGAACCACTCTAATCCCTTCAAGCAGAAAAGAAAAGGGAAATAATACAAGCCATCATTTTGCAGAATAAGGTGGAGCGAAAAAAATGAATTTTTGATTTTCGTAAACGGGTACCTTTCATTTACTGTGAATAAGGATAAGTAACAAGTCTGTAAAATATTTCACTTTTGCGACGCCATCTTTAGTTTGCGCATTTGCCCTAAAGTTTTGAAATTTTTCATTTTTTTAAAGAATTTTCAAATTTTTTAAAAAAATATTGCAAATGATAAAACTAGTGACGGGTGGTTATTAAATCGAGGAAAAAGGTTTGAAATGCACAAGGAATTTTTTGAAACCATTTTAGATTATGATTTCAGTCTGCGCATTAAGCCCAAAGTTCATGAAAATTTCCGAAATTTCCGATGTTTTCAATATTAAGCAGAAATTTTATAATTTAATATTTCCTCTCAATATTTACCTAAAGTGGATTCAAAACATTTTCTTAATCATTTTGTTGTTTCTTTGAACTACTCAACTCTTTGCTTGCTTTTTGAAATTACCCAGGACTCACCACGAGGAAGCGACCGCACTTTGGGTGCACACGCGCTCCCCCATGCTTCCAACCAATGAGAGTACACATTTACATTTCTTAGACAAGTAAAGGAACAATAAATTGTTTCTTTGATTAGGAAATTGTTTGCATTGGTTTTGATGGATGCACTACAAAGACAGGAAAATACAAAGGTGTAATATTAAAACTGGAAGAAAAACTTAGTTGACCTCTGTAATGGGATATTTGCCAATTACATTTGAATGAACTTAATTTGCGGCATTTTTTGCAAAAGCTAGATGGATCAAAGTGGTTTTTTAGCCTGTTGGACGAAGCTAAACAACATGTTATAATTTCGATTCATTTCAATATGAACCTATAGAATTTTTCATTGATCACCCTACTAAAAATGATCCGTAGAAATCAATAAAAAAAATTCTACGGGGAAATGGCCAACGGATATCAATAGAGCTAAATCAATAGAAATCTATTGATATCAATTGAGCAAGATCTACGGATCTCTATTGATATCAGTAGAAATCCACTGATATCAATTGAAAAAGATCTACGGATCTCTATTGATATCAGTAGAAATCTACTGATATCAATTGAACAAGATCTACGGATCTCTATTGATATCCATAGATTCTACGGTTTTGTTCTATTGATATCACTAGAAGACTCTACGGATCTTTATTGATATCCATAGATCCTACAGATCCATAGATGCTATGGATCTTGTATTGATCTATACTGATATCAATAGGTCTCTACTGATTTAACAGTACTGATATCCGTAATCCATTTCCCCATATAATTAATTTTTATTGATCTCTACAGTTCATTTTTACTAGGGAGAATTACTTGAACAAGGTGGTATGTCATTGCACAAGTGGTGTGCAAAATATCCAGCAAACCAAAACTGATATATAATAATAATAATAGTATTAATTAGCCATCACAGCATAAAAATTTTTTACATATCAGGGCATAACACTACATTAAGATTTCAAATTTTAATGAATATGCATCGAGACTCACTATGCTTAGAGATGTATGGAAAAGCCCCCAAAATTAAGATTCTTAGATTAAAGACAAACTTACTTATGGAACTTCAAATGCTCCATATTTTACAATAAACACAATGACACAATGTACTATTTACACAAGAAGAGGCCAATTTTTTTGCAACACATCAAAAATACTATTTAATACTTCCTATGTCGATGACACATTATCCGTCAATACTTTAGAAGAAACCCTAGAGAACAAAAGCAATTAATCAAATTACCTGAATGAGGTGGATGTGTTTTAGCACAATCATGCACATCAGATATTGAGGAATTTTCACTTTGTGATTGCAATAAGTTTTGGAGTGTTAAAATGTTAGGATTATTACAGAATCCAGTTCTTGATTTTTTTCATTCAAATCAACAGTGACAGAATCATGTACACAAAAAAGTTATTCAAATGTGCTTAATGTTTGGAATGTAATTAGTTTAATCTCACTACCTCATGCTAACTAAAAGAAAATAATGTACCTTAATGAAATATTTATCTGCTTAATTGAGGATCATAGCTACCGATGAACTGGATCTGTGCTAGGCTCTAAGTACTTATAGCTTGAGTACTGCATAATTTTATTCCTCGAGTATGTAAACATAAAATCTACCCATTGTGAATAAAATAGGAACCACTTTGCCATATTTGTATATATGTATATAATGTTTTATAGCTTGTTCACCTTGTACGAAGTATTTTTTGAAAGGGATTGGCCTGTACTCTGTCTGCATTACTGTTCGAATAACTTAAAAAGGCTCAGAAAATGTCCAATCTGAGTTTGTAAATAACATAATGTCAAACTAAAATGGGTCAATGATGTGTATATGAGTCAATTTTTAATGGGTCAGTGTTAAAGTGCGAAAATATTTCTCTGTGGGTTCCTTACTTTTTTTAATAGAAATTTTTAGAATACTACTTGGTGTTATTCATGTTCATGATTTATACTATCCATTATCTAGTTGAATTTTAGAAAAGCAATTTTTTGATATATAACTATAATATATACTTTTCATTAATATTTATTTGATCTTGAGCAGACAACTTTTTGAAACTTGTGTTTTGCAATGCAATATTAAAAAAAGAAAAAGGAAAAAGTGTTCTGATATTAAAACAAAAAAATGAATTGAATTGCTGAGTTTTACTGTTTGTTTCTTTATATTTTTATTACCTCACATCAATCAGTTTTCTCCAACTTGCACATTAAAGTTAGTGTCAGAATGTAAAAATATAAATTGTTGATTACATCATTAAATGACGTTACAAAATCTCCCTTCTCCAAAATCGTCCAGAATATTAGCAAGAAAGGCCAATCTGTTTCTATATGACGTCACGTTACAATCGTTTTCTGATATTCATGCGCTCCAGATGAAATCGTGCGAACAAAATACAGTCGACGCTCGATATAACGACCGTCGCTCGATATAACGACCGTCTCCGTCCTACAGAAAACGGTCTTTATAACGAATGGTCGCTATAAGAGGTAGAACATAGAGTATATTGGAATACAGTTGGGTGTTTTCTCACCGGTCGTTATATTAGGATGGTCTTTATAACGCGTGGTCGTTATAACGAGCGTCGACTGTAGTTCCAAATAATTTCGATAACTGTCTTTTAATGGAGAATTATATTTTGGAGAACTTCATGAATTTTACGTTCTTTAGCTAAGATTGTGTTGTATTTCAGCAGAATAAAATTGCCCCTCAATTGTCGGAACAAAACTTAGTTTAAAACTCATTTTGAGACTCCTGCCCTCGGACTACTTTGAAATAAATGGTTGAACCATAGCGGTCTGTGATGATTTGAAATAAAATTATTGATTTTTTTCAAACTTAAAAGGAAGAAAAAATGACTAGCATAATCCATGAATCTGTAATATCATATATTTTAAAAAGTCAGAAATTTTATCAGTTAATTTCAGTCAAAATTAATTATTTAAAAATAATATTTATCTTTATTTATATAGTTTAAACTCTTGCTTTTTTAAAATTATTATTAATAACCTTCCTATAGCTCACTAATTATACCGAGACTTACTTAAGTTTAAACTCAATGATTTCCTTTCTACAGATATCAATTGGAATTAGTATACTACCTATCGGATTTCTATTTATGTCAATTAAAGATTTATGAATATCCTTTGGTACCAGTATCCTATTGATCGGATTTCTATTGATGTCTGTAAAGCTTTAAGTGATATCCATTGGGATGCTTTCCTACTGACCAAATTTCTATTGATGTCTATAGGCCTTTATTGATATCCATTGAGGATATGATCAATAGGCTACAGACATCAATAGCTTCTATTGATATCAATAGAGACAACCATAGAAATCTATTGATATCCATTGAGGATATGATCAATAGGCTACAGATATCAATAGCTCTATTGATATCAATAGAGACATCCGTAGAAATCTATTGATATCCATTGAGGATATGATCAATAGGCTACAGATATCAATAGCTCTATTGATATCAATAGAGACATCCGTAGAAATCTATTGATATCCATTGAGGATATGATCAATAGGCTACAGATATCAATAGCTCTATTGATATCAATAGAGACATCCGTAGAAATCAGTTCATATCAATAGAACTGAACTGATATCAATAGATTTTTCTATTGATTTCTATGGGTCATTTTTAGTAGGGCAGATCGATTTTGACAACAAAAATGATTTACGTACTGAGCAACAGTAACTTCATGAGATGAGCAAGGTAATTTTAACTGGGAAAATGTCAAAAAAATTACGAAACAAGTTCAAGAAAGCTTTCCTAAGCCAGAGAGGTTGACTACAGCAAACATAATCTTTAGACTGTAATTTTAAAAAGAGTTCATAACTTTCGCGGTAAAAAATGTCCTTGCTCTTTTAGGATGAAGTGCAGACGTTACTAATTTAGATTTGAATTTGTGTGAGATTATAAAGAGTTACACTTATCTCTCCGGGAAAAGCAGAAAATTGTATTCACATCCATTCAAAATAATATACAATTTGCACCCGAGAAATATGCTGTTATCGATATCTATATATATATAAAAATGGATGGATGTATGATCCTTATACAAATCCACAGTTTTCGTCGGATTTTCAACAAACTTGGCACAGAGGTTCCTTGATGCACTAGAATTCACATAGGCGGGGTTTTGAAATTTTAAAAAAATCCAAAAAGCTCAAAATTCAAATTTTTTGTCTCAAAATGGCCATTTTCTTTCAATTTTGAATATATAGAGTAATAGAGATAAGCCTTTAAGCATACAAATTGATAAAATGTAACACATTTAAATATGAGTATTTTCCAACAAAGATTACGATTAACAATGAATTATCAATTTAAGGCTCACCTATTTCATTTTAGCATGAAATAAGTTTTTATATTCCCATGTGGATAGAATTCATTCAAATATTTTTTTAGAGCTGTGTTGTATTATAAGCATCTGGGCAACGCCGGGTAATAATCTAGTTAGTTCATAAGCATATAAAGAAACTTGTTTTAAATCTTATTATTAACGTTTAATCTAGAAAACAAACAAGCAAACAAGTAAAAACGCTTCAGATCCCAAAAATAGATAAAAATCTATTTTTATACTATACATTACTTACATAAATCAAAAAACAGAATACACCGATATGATTTTTTGTCATGACGTGGAAATTACAAAGCCACCTTTTACAGGTAATTTAACAACACAATATTTACAAAGATTACTGGAAGCTGATAAATTGAATATGATTTCTGAATGCGCTCTTTTTAAATTTCCATTCAAGACTCAATCAGTTGAAAGAGCTGTCAAATAGGTCATAAGCTCTTCAAAATTGGTATGTAATCACAGGAAAAGAAAAAGTTTAGTAAAAACGCAGATATCTGACAGAAATATTTGATCGATTTACGACACAAAGGAAAATCTAACTGCTAAAGACGTATCTAAGAAATGTAAATACGTCCTCGCACTGATTGGAATGAAGGGCTCGCGTGTAGGACTGGACCTCCTCGTGGTGAGTCCTGGGTAGTTCCACATTAGCTAGCCAAGAGTTTCAGAGTTCAAAGTTATAACAAAATGAGTGAAACAGGTTTGAAGACCCTTCAAGTGAATGTTGAGAGGAAATACTGAGATAAAAAATGTTGAAAATATCAGACATTTTGGGAAATTTGATGAATTTTGAGCGTAATGCACGAACTGAAATCATAATCTAAAATGGTTTTAAAAAATTCCTTGTACATTTCAAACCTTTTTCTTCCATTTAACAACCACCCGTTACTAGTTTTATCATTTGCAATATTTTTTTGTAAAAATTGAAAAATTTAAAAAAAAATTAAAAATTTCAAAATTTTAGGCCAAATGCGCAGACTAAAAATGACGTCGCAAAAGTGAAATATTTTACAGAATTGTTACTTATCCTCATTCACAGTAAATGAAAGGTACCCGTTTACGAAAATCAAAATTTCATTTTTTTCGCTCCACCCTATTGCGGTGTCGAGAAACGACCTCGGAGCAGAACCAAAGTAAACATTTCCAATTGTCTTTTTTTTCTCAGCGTCTTTAAGAATTTACATTTTCGTTAATATCTCCGTTAGTTAAAAATTGTATAATTATGAGATTGGGCGGAGTGACTCAATCGGAAAGTTTTAAATTAGCTCGGTACCTCGTGCGCTCCCGGTGATGTTTCTCGAGCTATTGGAACTTCACATAAGCAAACAGACAGATGCGGACACATTTTAACAGTAAAGATGAAGAACATGATAATATAAGCACTTAAAACGCGAGCAAATATTTGAAATTCAAAATATATAAATACATATCAGTAAAATTAGGTAATTAATAAATCTACTTACTATTAGGTAAACATCGATGGGCTCCGTGAAAGGCCGTAGTTCGGTGGTCAATAACACAATTCTTATGTACACTGAAAAAAGCAAATAATTTCTATTCACAAAAACTTTCGAAGAAATCACTTTGTAAAAATCGAGTTTAAGGTATTCGACTAATAAGTAAGGTAAGGTATCCGTATTTGTGAAGAATTGCATTTTCGCTCGATACTCGCTACGGAAAACATATTTCTGCAACTTCTATTCAATATTAAAACATGAAATTTGGCATACATGTTTCGTAAGAATTTGTGAGTATAACAGACAGCAGGTTTTGTAAATGATAAAATATTCTTTGATTTGCAGACATTTTACCTAGAACAAGTAAATAATTTCAGAGAAATTTCCGCATAAATTCAGTTAATTTAACATAAATCCTAAAATTCTTGAAAAATTTCTTAAACTGCGGTCAATTCCAGTTAGAACATTTGTTCGTGTAAAATAATTCAGGTAAATTGCATGTAACTAGTTAATTCTTCTTTATAGAGTGTTTCTCCTAACTTTTATTCATTTTTACTAAAAAAATTACCAATTTTGTAAAACTGAAGGATTTTTTAAAGCATTTTGATGTAAAATATGTCTTTCTGTTTAAAAAAAAACATTAATATTTTGTTTAATAAGATTTTTTTAGAAAAACTGCTCCGAACGTAGTCGGATACCTTAATTACTCAAGAAAAGAGAGAAAAGATAAGAAAAATAAGAAAAAATGGAAAGAAAAGATCAGAAATGTTGAACGCATTTGTAGTCTTGTTTCAAGGAAGTATAGTCACATTTCGTTACAAAAAATGAGCCTTTTAATTAACATAATTTTGCTCTTTTGTAAAAGTAGCTCATATTTTAAGAACAACGTGTATTCATTAAAGTGATTAGAATATCAAGACAATGGAAAATGTTAGACTTCCCGAGAATTATTTTCATCACTGAACAACTAAAACTATTGTGTATTTCGAAGGTCGACCCACGACCTGGTGCTTCAGTGACGATTCAAGCAGGAGCGCCCCGATGGGTGGTCATGGGAGGTCACTGTGACCTCCCAATAATTTCTTTATTTGGCACAGTTTGCTGACGATTCGGCAATTTGAAGACAAGATTGCAACATTGAGATTGTTCTTTTTAGTTTTTAGAATTATTTTTAAAAGGTGCCTAATGTTTTTTTTCTCACTTTATGTTATGCATGTACGACATGTGTGCATGTTTGGATTTTATCGTTCGGTAAAATTTGAACTTCATTCGGCAAATTGATCATTTTCCCAAATTTTAGTTCGGGGCGAGGTCACCGGGACCTCACAAACATCTTCCTCATTCGGCGCATTCAAGGAGAGTATTAATATTTTTTTGCAATCTATTTTTTTTATACTAGCTGCGTGGTACGGCGTTGCACGGGCTACCTCTGTATAAATGTACTATTCAACACAATACCCACTATAAAAATACCACGCATTTTTATTATGTGTTTAGATAAGTACCCATGTTGTACTAAACCATGACAAATCAAATTATTTATTTAGATTAGTAACTATATGCAAGTATTAAAGAAAAAGTTAGACTCATTTGAGGCCAACGTAACATATGTGCTACATAAGGTAAAGAACGTTAAAAGAATAATTAAACACTACCCAAAATAAAAACACTATGCATTTAAATTATGTGTTTAGTACCAATGATGCAAAGTAGTAAAAACGTTACAAAAATATGACGAACCATATTATTTACTTACTTAGATTAGTAACTAATCTTAAATCATTAAAAAAGAAAAAAAGAAGGTTTGGCTCATTTGAAACCTACTTACCTACCTATTAACATAAGAAAAAAAAAGTCAAAAGAATAAGAAAACAATACCCTATATGAATATACTATGGTTTTAAATTATGTGCTTAGTTAAGTACCTGAGGTACACTACTATAATAATAAAGTTACAAAGAACAACCACAAATGAAGAACAAATACTAACAATACAGAAATATGGAAGACAAAAGTTAATAGAAAAATCCTACAAAACAAATTATATACCTGAATATCAAAGAAAAACATGAAAACCATTTCCTGATCTGAGCCATGTGGCAAGAGGCAAGACTCTTGAGGCTAGAGCAATTGTCAACCAGCGCTCTCTACACAGCTGCTAAAAAATAATTTTAACGAACGACAACTCTCGAGAAGAGTGGAAACTAATCCACATTAAAAGGCAAGAGCAACTGCTTGATTGTCAACCATTGAATGTAGAGGGCGCCTCCACAGTTGCATAAGCTTAGCATTACTCTTTATGAGCGCCATCTCTCGAGAAGAGAGGAAACTAATTCTTTTCGTCGTGTTTATTATTCTTTACATTATTATTTTTAGTTGTAACAATAACTCCTATAGCCTTAAGCCTTCCTGGATAAATGGACTATTCAACACAAAAAAAAACTTTCAAATCGAACCAGTAGTTCCTGAGATTAGCACGTTCAAGCAAACAAACAAACTCTACAGCTTTATATTATTAGTATATATATATATATATATATATATATATATATATATATATATATATATATATATATATATATATATATATATATATATATATATATATATATATATATATATATAATTTTCCGGTGAGCTAGTTTACGCTCCTTTTTTCGTTGCTCTATTTTTCTGTTTCTCATTTTCTTATATTTTACTCAAATTCCACACCCGTCTTTCTATCGACAAACAACATGTTTGTCACTTTTATGTTATTTCAGTGTTCAATATGTGTTTATATATATATATATATATATATGGAAGTTCAATAAATTAGTCCTTTAAGGTAGTAGTTTGTTAACTTATGCCTATTTTCACGGCTTTTTTGGAGGGTGGTTTTTTTATAGGAAAATAAAAATGAAAATTCTTTAATATTAAGAGTGTTTTTATTTACATATTGAAGATATAAAAAATTATTTATTTGAAAAAATTTAATAGTTTTTTACTATTATTATTGCCCCTCGAAGTTAGAACCTCAAAAATAATGCGCGTGGTTTTCCCGGGTGATTTTGGTTCTTGATGTTATCTGAAATCAAATATTCTTGATTATTCTTAATCTATAGACATGTCATTTTGGTCGGAACTACTGAAGTTAAATTTCAAGGGAAAATAATAAAATGGCGGACTTGGAAAAAAAAGTCCTTTTATTTTAGCAAAGAAAGGGTTGTAAAATAAAAAGTTAGGGGTGAAAAAAATTCTCGTTAGTTCCGACGAGAACTATGAGTGTGTAGAACAGACTGTTAAAATTTGAAAGCAATCGGTTCAGTAGAAAAAAAGTTAGGACCCGGGCCGACCAGAAAAACAATGTTTTGAGAAAAACGCGCTTAAAGTTTAACAACAAACTCTGAGGCGCTCTAGGACACTCGTTCTAACTCCCGAAATAATTCGAATTTCTGTCCGAAATTTTCACAGTATATTCTCAAGACATTGTACTTTCAAGTTCAGCAAAAAAAAAAAAAAAATTCGATTTTCTGAACCCAAGTTACCAGACCTTAAGTGTCGCAAAATGTGTAGATTGGAAAAAAGAAATGAACAAATTGAAATTTTAAAAAACTTTAGAGAAACATTTGAAAATTTACGAAACAATATAAACATGTAAAAAGAACAAACGAAAAAGATAAGGCAGCACATTACCAATGTTTGTTCTTTTTACCATAAACCAAACCGTTTCTTTCCTTATCGCCTTTCGGTGAATTTTATAGTATGTGCAGCATGACCCCAGACAAGACGAATAATAAATATTGAAAATACTGCAATGCTTATGCATTGCAGTATTTTGGATACTGGATACTTGGATATTTTAAATACTGCAATGCTTATGCATGTTGCACTTTGAACGCAAAGAACTCTAATATGTGCGGCGACTTCATTTTTTTTTGGCTTTACCAGCAGATTTTCTCCTTTCTCGTACTGAAAAATATTATCTGCTTAGCTTCATTTATTTAGTTCAATTTCTTGACTTTATTCACTACGAAAAGAATCGACCGTCGAACGAGTTCAATATTGTTTTTCGTTTTAATTATAGTACTGAAATACATCTATCTGTTTTACTTAATTTATTGATTTTGCTTACAATGAAGAGAGTTCGTAAAGATATAAAGTTCGTAAAGATATAAAGTGTTTAATTTGTGGAAATACTTTTGATGAAGATTATAAATGAAAACATGAGGAACTTTGCCACGGTGGAAGACATATCTCCGTGAAACTTGCTGGAGCTCCAAAAATTTATTTGATGCTGCGAGAAAGAAAATGAAGAAAGTTAATGGCGAATCATCGCTATTAACGGTTAGTTTTAAATTGATCTTTTTTTTCTTCCTCTTTTAATTTGTTTCAATGCATTTTTTTTTTTTACTCACTGATTTAAATCATTGACCAATAGGCCTCTCACTCATGAGAGCCTGTCGCAGTACATGTTGGGAGCCCCTTGTTTAACGTGAACATTTTTTCATGTGCAGTTTAAATTCCTTTCCGGGCTCTTATGTCACAGTTGCGAAATGCGTGAATTGGTAAATCCGCCACCGACCTCAATAATTAGAAACCAATTAATTTCTTCGTTAAAAGCATGCCTTTGGAAAAAATAGGGTAAAAATTTTAGCCACAAATTAATTTCAATCTTTGTTTAAATTATTTTTCAGACTCTTACAATTTAATAAAATTAGTTCTCATCATTTTCAATAAATTATGCAGGTAATATATGAAGAAATTGTATTGAAAATAAATCCAGTCATAATTTTGTTGATTCGCCATTGAAAAATAAGCTACCAATAGTGTATTTTCTGTGTAATTGTGTGTGTAACTTAACCTTTTTCGGCTAGCAACTGATTCGCGTCAGTGGCGCAGCCATAAGTAAAAAAAAAAAAAATCAAAAATGAAATATTCGTTTTGCATACATAATATCCCTACACAGCAAAAAACGAACTGTCGTTTTTACAGTATAATACTGGCAGCCGAGGTTCCAATTTAAAACTAAAATGCAGAATAATAAACTAAAACTAGCAATTGTACATTTTCTTACTGTAAAGTTTTTTGTCGTAAAATTTAACTGTATTATACTGTAAAAACAACATACATTTTTTTTGCAGTGCACTCGAATACCTTAATAAATCTTGAAGTTTAATTAATACCGTTATACATAATTTTTATCATGATGAACAGCTATGACTATATATTTTGTATATATAAACTTATTTCTGTTGTTTCACAAACCTATCAAATGACCAGCATACTTTAATTTGTAAACACGCATTATACATGCAATATTTTAAAATATGTCTTGCAGTCAATATGTTTTAATCTGTATATATGTATATGTATAAGAAATCCAATCAATCGCTTTGACGATTCAGCATGCAACCCCGTTGTTATTTATCAAAGTTCTTGTTTTTTTTTTTTTCTTTTTTTAGTGATCCCATCGTCTTTTCTCACAAAGTAATGGTATAAGGTTTCTGTACATACTCGTATTTTTTCATTCGGCACATTTTGAAGTTCCATTCGGCAAATTGAGAATTTTTCCCCTCCCAAAAATTTAAGCTCGGGGTGCCCCTGAAGACAAGGGCGAGAAGAACGTACAATGACAAAATATACGATAAGAGAGCGAAGACATCTTTGAAGCCCTAGGAACAGTTCACTTCATTTCAGATGGTTCGGCATTGTGGCAACATGCAACTAAAATTTCAAAAAATATGCCCTTTGAAGTTTAAAAAGAATTGTATTAAATATCAGATGTGTAAAATGAGAAGTAAAATGTTTCCGGGCAAAAATGAATTAGTTTTATTCTTTCTGCGTTGACACACTTCAGCCCGGAAATGTGACGAGAGCGAGAAATAAACTCAACCCGTGATTTTGACGGGAGTGAACGGTAAAAGAAGTTTCGTTGCGGTTTAACTTACTTATTTGCTCCAAGTTGTACACCAACTGGTTCGTCTGAATGAGAATAGTGAGAAAACGTTCTGAGAAGGCCAACTCTGTCTCATTGCTGAATCCAGAACCTCCGAGTTCGCCGTTCACATTCCCTTCGACTCGGAGTCGGTAATTCCCATGAATGGCATTGAACGGAACCTAAAACGAGAAATGAACCTTTTTCAAACTCGTTCACTTTATCAAATCTCAAACCCAATAACCTACAAAAGGTATAACATATATTTTCAAATCAGATTTTCCATTGCAAAAATGACAGGCATTAGCTATCAACAGCAAAACATTGACTATCTAGTACATCACTATAAACAGGCACGACTAGAAAAAGAAAATGTGCTTCAAAATTTCAGAAAAACACACAGAGGACCTCATTTAAAAACTAAAAAAAATTTGTACCATCATTCTTTTTTTAAGCAACCATCAGATGTCGGATCGCTTACTTTTCTTTTTTTAGTTTTCTCACTTTTTTTTCCTCTCATCACCGTGGGGGGAAAAGATGTGTTCGAGCTACCACTGATTAAACGGAGCTCGGATTAGCAGGAGTCGTATTAGCTGGACTCTACTGTGTGTATAGTTATTGCTCTTATTTTACATCATTACTCATTTGAATCTCTCCAGAAAAATGCGTGAAACACAATACGTGCAAAAGTCCAAAGAGATATCTCCTATCTTAATATATAAAAACTAGCTGACCCGGCAATCGTTGTTTTGCCATATAAATAATTTCCTAGTAATTTCTAGTGTAGACAAAAAATAGCTTACTTATTGTAAGTATGTATGTATGTATGGTAGAATGTGTATATTGTATGTATGTAAGAATGTGGTATATGCGTGAAATAAGCATGGAGCGCTGTGAACGATGAGGGAGTATAAAAATAACAAAACGCAAACATTATTTTTAAGTTATTATAATTTATTCCTTAAAATTATATATCATTAATTAAACAATTACGACAGTAACACTATTAACCCTACACTGCATAATTTTTTATTTTTCTTAGAAAAAATATATGTGTTTGTCAATGTAATAAGAAAACATGGAAAAATATTTAAAAAAATTTAACTCTAAATTTTCACCCCTTTCTAATTAAAAATAGTTTTGTTGCCAAATGGCTACACCATGCATTCAACAGATAAAAATGATTGTAAATGATAGTCTTGAAATTAGTTCTTTTTTGTAAAAAAATAGAGGAATTGAACATTTGGTGCACTTTACTCTTGTAATCCTTTACATTTTGATATTTTACATTATTTTTTATATGTACTTGTACTTTCCGATGATCAATTCTGTCAAATCTGATGTCTTTTGGAGGCTCTCTCGCGCAAGCTTTCTTTCTTTTCTCTTTTATTTATTTTTTTTTTTTTGGTTTCTAACTCTCTAGTTCCTCTGTAGCTAATGGTCTCTTTTTAATACGCTTTTATTAATTTCACATGTGGGTTTGTTTGTATGTATGTATGTATGTAACTCTGAATAAAAGATAAAATTTACGTTCTTTGCAAATATAAAAGTAATATATTTAATATTATTTTTAATACTAAAGGCTAAACTGTATTGCATATTGATGTATTATAAGTACATGTAAACTTAAGTGCGGAAATTCAGTAGTTTTGAAAATCAGAGGGAAACCCGTGATAATCACAGCGCATTCCAATGTAAAAGCGTATTTTTTAGTTTTTTTTCAAAACTATATTTTAAAATTATTAATGACTTTACTTGTCCGTGTAAGCACAACGTTTGTGCTAACTGAAATCTAAAATGAACACGTTTTAAAGGCTTTTCCCTATTGATTTTTTATTTGTTCACTCTGTTGAACATCACCTACGCATTGATTATTGCGAGGTCTTATAAACGGTAGAACAGCCGAAAGTACCACTTTTGGGTCCGCATGATTATATTATACCTTCCAAAAAGAAAAAGAAGCTAGCGCGAAACATAAACAAAGCACATACTTCATGAACTATAGAGATGAATCGAAGTGTTCTCTGGATGCTTACTGCATAATGTTGCCAAACGGCTACAGACGTGTATTATGTCCTAGATTTTTTCCAAATAATTATTAGGGATGCACCGATAAGCAAATTGGCCGATTACCGATTACCGATTAATCGGCAGTTGATTATCTGCCGATTAATCGGCTGAGCCGATTAATGATGAGGATGATTATTTTCAATTTTACCATCACTGTTTTTTCTCTCTTATACAATCAAATTGTATAAGAGAGTTAGATAATAAGTTAGATAAGATAAGTTAGATAAGATATGTTAGAAATAATAAGTAATTTATTTCCGAGAGAAGATTTTTTTTCCATTTTCCTAGTTTTCACAAAATAATTTCAATATTTTATCAAATATCTTAGAACCAATTTTCATATTGTCAATAATAGTATTGACACATTGTTAGAGTTATTTTAATTGGACATAAAAATTTAAAAAAAAATGGTGGGAGTCTGTGGTGAGCACTCCAATTTAGGAGTACTTTTAATTCATACTTTTTACTAATTAGTAGCCTTTAATTCAATACTTTAATTTTTTGAAAATTAGAGGTTAACTAAAAGCACTGTGCTAAGAGAAAACTATCGCCACATGAAAAATATTGCAACATTGTCTATGCATATTTATTCAAAGTAGGATAATTAATTTTAAAAAATAACTTTATATCAACTGTTAGGATTATTATTACTGTTAATAAAATTATTCATCATAGTTTCTTAGTAAAGGTATACTTTAAAAATACTTTTGAAAAATATTTTTTCCGCCGATTAATCGGCCCGATTTTGCCGATTATTAATAATCGGCAAAGTGGCCGATTATGGCCGCTTAATCGGTAATGCCGATTAATCGGTGCATCCCTAATAATTATTTTGATGTAAAACGCATCTTAAACGAAAGATAAATGTTTATTTTATTCATGTTATTTTTTTAAAAGACGAAGAAAAATATTTCATTGTAAAAAATAATTTCAAAACACGGTAGTTTGAGTGATTTTAAAAGCTATCCATATGGATTCATTTAAGAGCATGTAACAGACCAGTGCTGCCATGTATGGAGGATAAATGGTGATAATTGCTTTAAATATACCCAATACTTGCTTTTTATGCATTGAGTTGCCTTATGACTACATTCTGCTATTCATAAGGAGGACAAATTGTCCATGTAGCCAATTGGCAACACCATGCAGTGTAGGGTTAAACAATATCAATCTCTTAATGCTATAGCGTGAACAATATTTTTTGTTAGTCCATCTTTAGCTAACACAAACAAACTGGATGGAACCCACTCGAGAGCATGCCACGTATAATTGTCCGTGTGAAAAACATGGTGCTCTCAAATCTAAGCCAGAAACAGACATCGTTTGACCTTGGGATTTGTTGATAGTCATTGCAAATGCCAATTTAATCGGAAACTGAATACGTTTGAATTGAATTGGCCCATCTGTAGGTATAATAGGAATCCGTGGTATGAATATATTTTCACCTCTGAACTTGCCATTTAAAATCCTGGCTTCGATCACGTTTTTCATTAATTTTTGAATGACTAATCGCGTACCGTTGCACAGCCGGGGCGGGTTCAAATTACGAAGCAAGATAATTGGAGATCCAACCTTTATTTTTTAAAAATTTGTGTCACTTAAATGGTCGTTCATACCCCCCCGCATCTCGCAGTGAAAAAAAACTTTACACAGCAGATTTTGCCTAATAACTCAACACTCATGGTGTTTGATACATTTTATTTGTTTGTAATGATGTTTTTTGGTCACAACCCAATATGAAAATTACAAAAAATAGTTACTTTAATTTTTAACATATATTTATCTTCTTCAGAATTTTTGACTTTTAATTTTACCTTGAATTTGACGTAAATGCAAAGTATAAAATACAGAATTTTATAAAGGTACAAAAATTAACATAATATAATTGATAGTGTATATAATTTTTGAAAAAATAATATAAGTGCCGCAAATCAAAAACCATTTATTGCCACAATCGATTCAAAGCCCCCTAAAATGGCGCAAACGTCCATAAGAAAATTCTACAGCATAGAAGGACCCCATTGCAAATTTTAACAAAGATCCGACCAAAACTGTCATTTTTTACCATAAAAAAAATGGGGCACATTCCCATGGGAGGATGTACCTGCATAAGGACATTACAATCATTAAAATCTTAAAAAAAAAAAAAAAAAAAAAAAACATGCAGCTATTCGAAAAAATCCTTGCGGTCCTGGATTCGATCTCATTCCATCAGGAACTTTAACCTGACGCGCATAACCACTTGACCATCGGGTCGCTCATTGAAGCAAGGATTTACGATAACACATATTGTTTTAAATGACATGAAATGTTAGTTTTTCGATCATAACTTTTTTTTTAGTGAACAAATATCGTCATATGAGTACATGGTACCCAAGTTACACCATCTCCTATCGATTAAAAAAAAATCGTTCAAATCGGTTTAGAAGATCAAATGTTATGTGAGAACAAAAAAAAAAAAAAAATTAGGGGTGGACTACCCCTATCATTTAGGGGGATGAAAAATAGATGTTGGCCGATTCTCATGGATACTGGCTAAGCACAAAAAATTTCATCAAAATCGGTCAAGCCGTTTCGGAGGAGTATGGCAACGAAAACTGTGACACGAGAATTTTATATATTAGATTACGTGTCCCTGTGTTTGTGGTCAATGGACTCCTCAGCTACTGAACCGATTTTAACCCAATTTTTCACGCAGTTTCAGTTTGGTCTAACTTAAATGATAGGATAGTTTTTATCTCAATTTAGGACCGCAATATATTTTTTATTGCAAATTATCTATTTAGCTACCAGCTTTTCTGTATTCTTGGCTAAGCCTTTTTACTAAGCCTTTTTTGACACCTCCATGGCTGAGTGACATAAAGCACACGTTCTGGCAGCTTCCGGAGCGCAGTAAACAGGTTGTAAGATAGCGGTGCGCTGAGTGTTATTTGACTTTTTTGTGAAGTAAATTACAAACAAACGCCTTACTTCCCTTGAAATTTATATGTGATTTTATATACTGCATTTAAGTGGCTGTTCTTCTTATTACTACTATTATATATACAAAAGTTTGTTAGGATGGATTTATGGATGGAGCAGTCAGTTGATAAGCAGTCCGAAAAAATTATCTTTTTAACTAAGCCTTTTTTGAGCCTCTGTCGCCGGGCGACATAAAGCACATGTTCTGACAGCTGCTGGAGCGCAGTAAAATATGTTGTAAATACAGAACCAATTAATGGATGATTAATGTAAGTACTTAATTCTTTTTTTGTATTTTCTAGTAAAAAAAACTTAATAAATTCAAACATTTGCTTATTTATTGCCTTCAAGGAGAGAAAAGAGTTCGCCGGGTCAGCTAATAATTTATATTTTCTACCATATATTTCGAAACCTGAAAAAAAATTGCATTCTTTTTTTGATTTTTTGATTCAAGATACATTTGCGGTAACTTTTCATCAAATAGGAAAGCAACGACAACTTTGAAACAAAAGTTTAAACGAAGTGCGGATACAGAGGGGGGGGGGGGAGGTCATGACCCTCCCCCCTCTCCTTAAACGACCAAATATAACATAAAACTGCATTTTTTTGGGTCTAATATTACGAAAAAATTGCCCTTTGACCCCACCCTTTCCAAAAATGACCCAATCCTTAACCACAAGCTGGATCCGCCTTTGGTTTAAACATTACACTTTTATCAACAAAACAGGCCGAAATTAACATTGCTGTAAAGGAAAATAAAAATGTGCAATTTCTTTTCCTATATGCTCCAAAAATCAAAAGCGAACAAGTGATAAAACAGAGTCAAACAGCCCTTTTAACCCTTTAAGCGGTCAATTATTTTACCAGAAATACTTCAAAAAAAGGCATATTTTTTTTTTGCATATAGTTAAGTACCATACTTAACAGAATAAGAATATAAAGAATTTTTAAATTTTTTTTTTCGTTTTCAATGCTTTTACAATATTTTTTATTTTACAATTTTGGTCACAAAATCCCGAAATATTTGCCTTTTTCAAGTACATTCTGCATGCAGTAATGAATGGTTTACAAATTATGCAAAAATTTCTCTCACACTGTGAATTTTGAGGTTTACAATTTTCCGAACAGTTCGGGAAAACCAGAAAAAGAAATCTGAAAATATCGATGCCCGTACGCCGTACGGGCAAACCAGATGAGGCCAATTTCGGGTAGCACGTACACCGAACGGGCAAACCGCTTAAAGGGTTAAGTCAAATTTCAGTGAGATACAGTTTTGTTGTTCGAGTAAGAAGAAAAGTTAACTATTATTTTAACTTATTAATTAAAATAAACGTGGCGCCATCTGTTGACAGTAATTGTCATTTTAGTGCTTCGATTTTAACACCATTCATTCGTCGTTTGCAAAAAAAAAAAAAAAGTGCAAGTCTGAAGGTGGGAACATTTGCATTTTCTTATTCAGGACAGTCATATGATGGTAAATAAAAAAATTCACGTAGTTACAAGACATAGTAAACGACTTGACACGATACAGGTTTCATCCCGCGGTCGACGTCGAAAGAGAAAAACGTTTCTAACAGTTTAATCACACTCTATTACCCCGCTGATTTATTAATAGTAAAAGAAGTTTGAAAGGTACTTATGTATTCAAACAAGTATTTTATTCTTCAGCTGTGCAAATGATCGAAAAGACCTTGATTGTGGGGGAAAATGGGAGGTTAAACTTCATTAGCACATTTGTAAAAGAGGAAATATTAGTTATTCCTACAGCGATAGGTTAAGAGGATGCATTTGCATGAGAAACATCCTACCAAGTTTATGTTATTTTCAAACGCCTATTTACTGTGGTTATCAAGGATTTTTACTGCCGTCTTTTACTCTTAACTTTTTCTCAGGCTGGTTTTTTTTCTTTAGTTTTTTGGGATTAAAGCAAAACAAGAACGGTGAAAATCTCATACAACCTGAAAAAATTAGGTTATGTCATGTTTGTCAAATTCTGATTAACGCCTTTAAGAGCTTTTCTTGCTGTCTGGAAATGGTCCCCCTATAACATAAGGATTTTACGCAAAATGTAGATTTAAAAATTTTCAGAAAAATAAATATAAATAAATAAGGCTCCTAAATAGACTAAAAATGTTTTTATCCTTACATTTTATTCATTTTTTAACTTATGCTACACATTTTTATAATATCACATAAAAACAAATGAGAGAAGGATCAGAGGTAAGGGTTGACTCCGAAATATCTACTGAAAATTGTAGCTTAATATGCCACGAGCGGGTGGTTTGCCAGTTGCTCTCCTTATGCGCACACCTTTACAACAAAATACATATGTATAACATTAACAAATTTATTCAATGTTACAAGATTCTCTACATTCCCACGCTTTAATTCGCTTTGTTTTTCCCTCTTTTGTTCTTTGCAAGATGCCTTTCGTTTCAATTTTTAACGAATTCCGAAATGTTTTGGGAAAAAAGTATGCCAATTCTTCAAAGATGAATTCATATTATTTTTTCCGAACAAATATTTCCACAGCAAAATATTAAACCTGTTGAGTGTGAGAGATTTCATTTGTTCCTTACACACGTCAGGTAAAGTAGAGAGAGAAAAAAATTGACACCAGGTATGTCGAACGGTAAGCGAATCTTCTTTTCTTCCTCTTTCAGGATCAGTCTTTCTATTTTGTAAGATGATACCACTATGTCGTAAAAAAAGAGAACCATATAATGAAACAGAGGAAGAATCCCACACATTTTTAGTCGTGTTTAATCCAGATTTTTTAGATGTGCTTCAACAAGGATTGAGAGGAAAATTTTACTTCTCTTTCACCCCAAGATGTTCACGTTTAGTATTTACTTATGAGTGATTCCATACTAACTCACATAACGGGAGTTTCACGACCGACTCGGACTTTCTTTAAATTTGACACATAGGTTGATTATATAGAGGCATGGAAAAGTCCAAATTGTTAGGTTCCTACTTCACTTATTTTCTGAGATACAAGCCCTCAAAGTTAGTCCACTCACTCAAAATACTAAAAAAACTGATGTTATGTAATATTTTTTTATAAAAAATTGTACTCATGCAATATAAAAGTGTTATGTATCTATGGAAAATAATTACTCCAGGCATTCAGAAAAAAAATTCTGGAACACTTATTTTGAAAATAGCTAAAGTACAGTACTCTTAGAAGTTGCCACCACAAAAATTTGATTTTGCCGATTTTGCTAAAATTGAGGAATTTATTCCAAAAAGGAAGACATAACCAAAGCTCTACTCACTTTCTGGTAGTGTACAGATGTTTACTATAAATAGTTACACAATGCATAACTTGAGCTTCTTACTCCTTCTTGGAAATATTTAAGCTTAACGACAAGTCTTAAGGCAAAAACATGCGATTTTGGCCATCTTGGAAGCCATTTTTTTCATAAAGAAGGAGCAGTAAAAAATTTAATTTTAAAAAATAGCTACTGATATGTTAGTTATTCACAGGAAAAGAGTTTACTTTTGGTTATTTCTTGCATTAAGAGATATCCTGCTCATAGTATATGAATGTTTTTCTCTACGACCATATGCTTGTGTTTCCCCCTCTCATAGACTTAATATTAATTAAACAAAAAAAATAATAATGCATTTATTAATAGCTGTATTATCTACCCAAAATATCATTTTATTTAACATATTCAATCATTTAATAATAAATTAGATACTTGATGAAAACAAGAAATAGAATTTATCCGATGCCTGAGCATCATGCATTCATAATTAAAAGTACTAAATAATTTCTTGAAAAATCAATTAAAATAAAGGAACCATAAATATTTATCTCATAAGGAATGTTATATCTTGTGATTGGGAAATTCATGTTTTAATTTGTAGTATTTCTTGAATATCACATGAATATGAGGAAAATCAGGGAGGCCTTATTGTTGGATGTAAGATATTTTATGACAAGTTTCATTTGATGGGCTACTAACTGAGCATGATAATAAAGGGCTATTAATTTCAACATCCAATTACAAAATAATGAAATAAATAATTTAATATAAAGCAATGCTTGAAGAATTAAGATTAGTACAACTAATTTAGTCCCATACTGATCTTTACAAACTGGCATATGCCGTGCACTGATAAGAGCTGACAAGAATATTTACACACTAAAATACTAGTTCACAGATATCATGAAGCACATTCTATTTTCTATAAAATAATAAATGAACAAAAAACAGGGGTGTCCTCCTTTTTAGAGCCAATCATTATTTAGCTGATAAATGAAAGTGAAATCCGCTAGTTCAAAGAGGGATCCTCTTCTCCCATTATTTGCTTTTGCTCGTTTAAATTCTGCACTGGTAAAAGGCAAGTTTCAAGAATAAAGGATTTGCACTTGATACATTTAATCATCATATAAAATGAGGTAAAATATTTAATAAAGCAAGAAGTCCCGTCAAGAACTAAACTAGCCTACTTTCCCATTTACCAATATTCTAGCATATGATCAATATTCTCTTGTCTTAGAATAATGTACACACTCATGTCCATAAATGAAGGATAATTCAGAATCACCCAAAAATTGAACTCCAAAATGAATAGATTAACCATAAAATTTCTGCACGAATCCTGTACAAATGCATCCTGTACAAATACGTACAGAGGGGTGTCACATCCTGCACAAATGCCCCCCTCTCCCCACCGTGCAGTCACTGTGTTTGACAGATTGAATATCGTTTAAAATGTATCAAAGTTTCTGTATTAATATTTTTCAGAAATTCTTAAATGCATTCTGGGTGTCCCTCTCCAAACGGGTGGTACCGGGGCAAACGCTTCCCTGTGTAGTGATGCCACTGCATTTGAGAGATGGAATATAATTTCAAACATAACATAATTTCAGTATTTATATTTTTCAGAAATTCTCAACTGCACTTTGGGTGTCACTCGGCTCAAATGCCCACTAATGAGACCAATTTGTTAAACAAATTAAATTTAAAAAAATGCGGGGGGGGGAGATTGAAAATTGAACTATCAATATTTTGTATAAAATCCTAAAACCATTCTAGTGTCACACTCCAGAGTTGTATCACCCGGCTCACAATCCTCCCTCCCCCCCCCCCCCGGATCACCTATGATGCAATTGAATTTGCAAGGATAACTAATTTAAAATGTTGGGGGCATTTTTTCAAAATTGCAGATTTGAAATTTTTTATAAACTCAAACACTATTTCGGACGCCTTCCCCCAGGCAGTTGACAACCTGAATGGAACGGCCCTCCCTCCCCAATGCGAATTTACTGCAATAACTAAATAAATAGTAAAATAATAATAAAGAAAAAGCGACTTCAGATAATCCGGCACCTACGGAGGGCTATCATTTTCTGCACCGATACCACGTGATACTGAGTACCTGGTGTGATGTTTTATCGTGTTGTAATTAAAAATTTGCATTTCTGCATCTAAAATGGCAGGTAGGATTTTTTAAAGTGATTTTATAAAATGTGTCATTTAAGTCATCAGATCGGTAACAAGCGCTAAAATGCGCAGTTTTTTTTATTTTATATATAAGTATAGTCCTTTATTACAAGTGAAAAAAACCACGTGTTTGATTTTGGTTTAGCGCGATCGACTCGGAAATTTAAAAAAAAAAAGCTTTGTCGGTTTGTCAGATCGGTAACAGTCAGAGCGGTAACATTGAAAAACAGCGAATATGTTACCGAACTAACTCTCACGTTTCAGAATTATTAAAAAGCAAAAATCGTAGGTTTTAGCCATATATCTATATATATATAAAAGAAAGTCGTGTTAGTTACACTATTTATAACTCAAGAACGGCTGTACTGATATGGCTAAAAATTGGTGGGTAGGTAGCTTAGAGCCAGGAGACGGACATAGGCTATAATTAATGTGTGTCAGTTACATAGATGGACAAAATGTCTTATTGACTTCGCCTTTTTACGAAGCCTCTTTTGACACCTCCATGGCTGAGCGACACAAAGCACACGTTCTGGCAGCTTCCGGAGCACGGTAAACAGGTTGTAAGTTAGCTATGCGTTGAGTGTTATTTGACTTTTTTGTGAAATAAATTATAAACAAACCCGTTACTTCTCTTGAAATTTATATGTGATAAGCTGTCAGAAACGATTGCTCATTCCGAGGATCGCGCTGATCCCGACCGATATGCCGTTTGAATTTAAAAGTTTTCTATTTATGTAACTGACACACATAAATTATAGCCTATGTCCGTCTCCTGGATCTAAGCTACCTACCTACCCACCAATTTTTAGCTATATCGGTACAGCCGTTCTTGAGTTATAAATAGTGTAACTAACACGACTTTCTTTTATATATATAGATAAAACTTAATAAATTCAAAAATTTGCTTATTTATTGCCTTTAAGGCGGAACAGAGTTCGCCGGGTCAGCTAGTATTGAATATTTTTCTTCTTAAGAAATAAAAAGCAATGAGTTTTAGTACAATTGCTTCATTTGTGGTTTGTATGACCTGACGATAGTAGTTAGTAAAATAAAAAAATTGACACTGCAGAAATTAAGTTAATTATTATTATTTTATTTATTTATTATTATTATTATTTTTGCATCATTTAACTTCGCTAAATAACTAGATAATAACTAGCATGCTGAATTTGAATTTCTGATCAAGAAATTAAATTTCCTGCAACTAATTAAAGAAAAGCAAGCAGCAGAGTCGTGTGTTGAAAAAATTGAAGTTGTGTATTGTTTCAAAACAAAACAAATGTTTTATTAGCTTGGATTTGGTAATCTCATAATTTATTTTATCTAAAAATCTTATCGCTCATTTTTATTTCCAAGAAATGCTTTTTTATAATGAAATTTGATTTTTTAGCTAATATATACAGGGTGTCCACTCCAATCGTGGACCAATAGCTAATTTCTAAACCGTTAGAGATAAGCATATAGTTTATTTAGGAAAAAATCTCCAAATTACGAAAGGAATTTTGGGTCTATTCAATGTTTTTCAAAAAATTAAATTTTGAAAGAGTTACGAAATTTAAATTTTTATATAGCCTCCCAGTCCTATCAATCATATTTAGTAAAACATTATTGACACTGTAACGTTTAAAACTAAAAAAAAATCATTCTTCTACCACAAAAATTGACCGAGCTATGACGTTTTGAAAAATCAAGATTTTGCATTGTTTTATGACGTCATGGAGAGATCGCTTAAGGGACCGTTTGCGAAATCCTTCAAAATCTTGATTTTTCAAAACGTCATAACTCGGCCAATTTTTATCGTAGAACAGTGATTTTTTTTAAGTTTTAAACGTTACAGTGTCAAGAATGTTTTACTAAATATGATTGATAGGACTGGGGGGCTGTATAAAAATTTAAATTTTGCAACTGTTTCAAAATTTGATTTTTTGAAAAACATTGAATAGACCCAAAATTCCTTTCGTAATTTGGAGATTTTTTCCTAAATAAACTATATGCTTATCTCTAACGGTTTAGAAATTAGCTATTGGTCCACGATTGGAGTGGACACCCTGTATATTAATATAATTATCTTAATTCTATGTTAAAAATGCAAGGAAATGATATTTTCAGAGATGTTAATGAAGACTGAAAGCATAAACTCAAATATGTAGCTCACATTAACATCAGATCTGTAACGGCTTAAAAGTGAGTAATCTAAGGAGGGGGTAAAAAACTTCCTTCACCTCCCCCCTTTTATTTTCTTGCATTTAGACCCAATTTAGACTTAGAATCCAATATTAATTTTTTTTCTGCAAAAAAATTTTTTTAATCAGGAAACTCCAACTTGAAATTGGCACTTTTCAAAATATTGGCTCTTGTTGTCTTATTAAGACGGGTGAAACCACCGGGAAAATCCATACCCTAATGAAAGTTTTTGAAGTAACAACTTATATTATATCCATTGTAAAACAAAGGAATTCTTTTTTTCTCATTTTTTGTTCAAGTTTTGTTAATTTTTTGTTCAGAGGTAGCCCGCACAACGCAGCTAGTAAGTCCATATTACAGCCTGAAAGCTCCATCAAAAAATCTTCATCAGCCTAAAAGGAAAACTGTCAGAAAATCCAGCACACGTTACTTCAAAACCATTCACTTCATAACGCAGAGGTTGAAAGACATGAATCATTTCGCGACACCATTCCAAATTTGAAACGTAACTTCGCCGTTGCAATTTTTATGAGTTTCTCTAACGAACAGGTGCCTTCTGTCCATAGTGAATGGCTCTCATTCCCGACATCTCTATTTCATTTTTTTCTTTTGATGGGACGTGACGAACTTCCGAATGAATCTCTCTTCCTGTCAAATCCGGAACTCTTTAAATAAATGGTGGCACTCCATTATGTCCTGAAATAAAGTCCTCCCACGGATATCCCGTCGGACTCGATATTTCAATTGGAGATGGTATTTCATCAGTTGTTACATGGCTGATGGCTACCGAAGAATTATGGAACGGATAAAGGACAGTAGAGGTTCATGCACAAAGAATCGGAAAATTTTAGTCTATTTAAGGTTAAAAGCACCAGTCATTTGTACGGCACTAGAAGCTGATAAATAATAATGTAATAATAATAAAATAAATTGAAAGGTAAGCATTGCAAATTTAAACACGAAAGCAATTCCAACGTTACCGATATATGGGCGATTCTCTGTAAACTGGTAATTCGCTGTCCGGACCGAGTATTTTAAAAATAATAAAGTGTAATAAAGTAATTATCACTCTTACTACAAGTAAAGCATTTATACTTTGTGGCCCAATTGTATTTGGAGTGATAACAATTTAATATTTTTTTCTAGAAATTATCTAAGCGCCAAAAACACAGTCCCCTGGCTGTCCCAATCTCTTAGTCTAACTGTTAAAGATAGTATTTCAAAAAACCTATTAACACTACATAAATTTGGCAATTAATATCTGAAAATAGAATAATGAAGCTATATTTATCTTATGAAATAAGGTTCTTCTATAACTTAAAATTGTCATGTAAATTCTGTCCGGAGTTTTTTCAAACAGTCCCCTGCAACAAATTCAAAGCTGTAACACGAAAAATCTATAACCTTTGCAAATTCTTTTTGGCATGAAGTTTAAAGTAATCAGTGTGAATTTGCCGAAAGCGCCCAGAACGGTGTTGAAACGCTACTTTGCTTAGTTTGAGAGCCACATTTGTGATGAAAGTATGCATCAGGGTCGTTGCGAAAACAGTCCTCTGGGAAGTGATTTTATTAATGTCAATTAATTTAATGATAAAACATATTAGTTATTATGTCCACGATTTGTGCCTAAATTTATAGGTAGTCTCGTAACTAATTATGTTTCAATAGTTTTGCAGATATTACGCAACAAAGAGCAAAAATACGGTCACCTGGCACATTCCCCTGCCTAGTCATACTAGGCGGGGACTTGCCCCCTATCACGATTTATCAGAAAAACACAAACTTCAAATGGCCCTCTTTCAAACCAAAGTAATAGATTCATTTTCTAAGCAATAGTATTATAATTATACAAACATTTCAAAAAACCGTGCCCGGACAGATTTCGTGTGAAAAATGACGAGTTTACAGAGAATCGCCCATATCAGTCAATCTTTACACACACATAAATGCAATTTCGTTCGATAAAAATCGACTCTTTTTTTTCTCTTGTTCAATTCAATGTTATTAATGCTATCCTAAATTTTAGTGAGGATTCCTTTTTTACAATTTTTTTTTTTTTAATTTGATACCTTCGTAACGGTGAAATTGCCCACAATTTAATAACATTGGTGAAAAACACATAAAACAAAGAATTAAATATATCTTCCTAATCAAAATTTTAAAAGAGTGTTTCAATTTGCAATTCACCCTAGGGTGGTCACAAAAATTTTCGAATTTCTTTTGCAGCACCCCCCTAAAATGTACCACTGAGCTAGAAAACTTATTTTGCAAAGTTTTAGTTAATCGGATAATATTAGCACGTGCCTCAAAGAGGGTAAGTTACGAAAAACAGCGATTTTCAACCAAACATCGTAGTTTTTCCTCTGTAAAACCAAAACTATGCATCCTAGAAACTTTATTTTGATTTCATTTTGTAGGAAATTTTATTTACGTTAAGTGCTATCTCATTCATTTTTACTAAAATGTCCAGAGCATTTATTTGGCATTTTTTAGGTTAGATCGTAGAGGATATCAAAAAATGGGTAATTTTCACGCAAAAACTTAAAATGATTGCAGCATTCAATTACATTTACTTGCTCATTGTTGGTTTATTTTATTAATTAAAAAGGCTATTTTGGCGATATTTTAGAAATAAATGCTACAAATTTCTGAGTTAAGCTAAAGGATGTAAGAGTTAAAATGACAATAAAAATTCTAATACACTTTAATACTTACACTGTTAAATTATATAACATTATGTTACTACTCTTTACATACAAATTAAGTTGATAATGGCTTGGATATGATAGCTCTTTATAAATCTGGAAAACTGTGCCTGTATTTAGATATTACTACTATTAAAATCTGTCCGCGTCTGTCTGTCTGTCTATCTGTCTGTCTGTCTGTCTGTCCGTCTGAAGCTTGAACTCCTCAAAAACCGCTGAGCGTAGAGAATCAAACATAATACCATTCGATTCGAAATTTTCTAAGGAAGACAATAAGACCAACCGCGTAATTGTACGACGTTAATTAGCTGAGATATTAATTAAAACGTTAATTAAATTCTTTGCACTTTTAAAATTCCAAGACATTCATTTCTTTCCGTTGCCATTTTAAATTAAAGCGTTAATTAAATTATTGAACTATTTAAAATTCCAAAACTTTTGTTTCTTTCCGTACCTATTTTAAATTAAAGCGTTAATTAAATGGTTGAACTATTTAAAATTCCAAGACATTTATTTCTTTCCGTTGCCATTTTAAATTAAAGCGTTAATTAAAGTATTGAACTATTTAAAATTCCAAAAATTTTGTTTCGTTCTGTACCTATTTTAAATTAAAGCGTTATTTAAATGGTTGAACTATTTAAAATTCCAAGACTTTTATTTCTTACCGTTGCCATTTTTAATTAAAACGTTAATTAAATTATTGAACTATTTAAAATTCCAAGATATTTTTTTCTTGCCGTTGCCATTTTGAATTAAAACGTTAATTAAATTATTGAACTATTTAAAATTCTAAGACATTATCTCTTACCGTTGCCATTTTGAATAAAAACGTTAATTAACTTATTGAACTATTTAAAATTCCAAAATATTTATTTCTTTCCGTTGCGGTTTTAAATTAAAACGTTAATTAAATTGAACTTCTTAAAATGCAAGAATGTTATTTTTTTCCATTGTCATGTTGAATACGTGTTATAACAAAGTTCTAACAATTGTTTTTATTCTAATTATTAATGACATATTTTTTCTCTGGTACCATTTTGAAAATGTGTTTATAAATAAAATTGCAATTGCTGTTTTTAGAAGGGACTTTTTTTGGCTGCGATCCAAATATTAAAAGAACTTTCTCGTTTAAAGTTTTGCAATTAATTTTACAGGAAGGAAGCGGTTTGGAAATAATTCTTTTTGATAAGGAATTTTATATGTTATTTAGGGAGAGTGCTAAGTATGCGCTACTTGACATCGTCTTTCTTTTTGAGGAAGCATGAGCAAATAAACGCGATTGATTCTTTGATGCAGGAAAGCTTTTTAGCGAGTCGCTTTAGCGGGGAGTAGTTTGTTTAACTTTTCCTTGGTGTTTTAAAGGCGAGCCGCCTTGGCGGCGAGTAGTTTATCGAAACTTTCCTCGCTACTGTAAAGGCGAGCCGCCTTGACGGTGAGTAAACTATTTAAACTTTTCTCATTACTTTAAAGGCGAGCCGCCTTGGCGGCGAGTAGTTTTCTCAAACTGTTTTCACTACATTACAGCCCGTGCAACGCCGGGCCACGCAGCTAGTAACTTAGAATAAAACCTGCCGTTGCTCTTTGTTTTTGGTCACAGAAATCTTGAATTAATTTTATACTTCTTTCAGCTGTGTCGTTGACCACCATTAAACGATTTACTATCTTTTTAGCTTTAGTATAAAATTTGTTTTCATACGATTTATAAGGATCAGTATTTAAATGCTCTGTATCGTTTTCGAATTTCTTTTAAATATTTAAAGCAAAGAACGAAACGGAATAATCTACTTATTTATCGACTAAACTATTAACGTCTTTTAGATTGAGCTGTGCCTTTTCATTACAATCATCTTCATTATCTCCTTCTTTAGCTCTTAATTGTGAAACCATGCTTGTTTTGATGATTTTTCGTAGAGTACATCAAAAAGAAGGAATTTTAATGCAAAAACCTAAAAGCATAACAATATTCAATTACATTTATTTGCTTATTGCTGGATTTACTTTGTCAATTAAAAAAGGGTTTTTTTTGGCAGTACTTTAAAAATAAATGAAACAAATTCCTGCATTCAAAAAATAAAAGAAATAAAGGGGGTTAAGAGAGAAAGCAAAGAGTTAAAATGACAATAAAAGCTTTAATGCACCTTAATACTTATACTGTTAAATTATATAACATTATTTTACTACTCTTTACATACACATTAAGTTGCTGATGGCTTGGCCGTGACAGCTTTTGATAAGTGTTTGAAACTGTGCCTGCATTTAGCATACAGCATTAACTTGCAATAAAAGCTCTTTGTTTTTCGTCAAAGAGGAACTGAAGCCTTGAACTGATTTCCCACCTCTTTCAGCTGTGTCATTGACCACCATTAAACTAATTACTGTCTTTTTAGCTTTAATATAAGATTGGTTTTTACACTATTTTATTGGGGTCAGTATTTTAAAACTCTGTATCAGTTTCGAATTTCTTTTAAACGTTTGAAGCTCGAAACAAAACGGAATAATCTACTTATTTGACCAGTAAACTATAAATTTCTTTCAGATTGAACTGTGCTTTAGTATCCTGTTCATTACAATCAAATTCATTATCTCCTACTTCTGCTCTTAATTTTGCAACAGTGCTTGTTTTGATGGTTTTTTACAAAGTACCACCAAAAAAAGAAAGTTCAACTTGCTCTGAGGTGGGGTAGGGGAGACTGGGGACGGTTGTGACACGGGGCGGTTGTGACAGTCGTCATATTAGCTAAACCATAATTAATACCTGGTTGAAGCAAAGAGAGAGAGAGAGAGAGAGAGTATCAGCATGTTTGTCTGAATATGTGTCAAAGCATTGCGGAAGCCATCGAGCGACATTAACGCTAGCAGAGGGGTTGGTTACTTTTTAACAGTCAAAAGTAAGTTTTTTTGTTCGATTTCTTTTAGTAATTCCTGTTGAATGGGCATAGATAGAGAAATGAAAGTTTTCCCCCATTAGTAGTGAACCTTAATAGTGAAATAGCAGTGATTACTTTTTATGTAGGCTATTTTGTATTGCCATGGCGATTGCTGTTCTCAAAAGTAGTGGGTTGGGGTCGGTTGTGACAAATTGCGTGGGGACGGTTGTGACACGAGTAAAACATGTTTTTATCATATTTGATGCCCATAATACGCTTGAAGAAGACAGAAATAAGGTAGAGTGACCTTATAAAGAAGCTTATAAAGAAGTGAAACTTTCTTTTCTTTCGGACAGCTTTGGAAATGCAATGTTAATCGTAAGTCTTTGCTACGAAACATCCATACGTAAACGCGATGGAGCCGGCCGGCGCTGTCACAATGAAAACAACGAGTGCATAGGTTATATTGCTCATATAAAGTGCTTTTGAGCTTACATATAAGCTGAAAGCTGACATGAGAGTAAAATGGCTACTGAGAAATGGTTTCGCTCATTTATGAATAGAAATTTTTCACGTCTATTCGTGTAGCTCATGCAACTAGCCTTTCAAGAGTAACAAGCTTCAATAAAACAAATAAATGTGGAATATTTCTTTAATACTTGAGAATTGTTATGAACAGACACGGCTATGACATACAGGATGTGCATAATGTTGCCAAAACAGACGTTACGAAATTCCAAAAACCTGATATTGTTGCAAGACTTGGTATAAGGCTACTTCAACTGAACGAGGCACATTGTTAAGTGTTAAACTTTCCCAGATGAAGGTTATGTTGAATTACGTTTAATAATACTTGAAATTAAAAGTGATCTAGACTGTTTTGCTGTATTTTTGAACTTGTCAAAACCGACCTCAAGCACTGTCACAACCGCCCCTGGGGCCCTACTCTGAAACTTCCTGGAACATCCAGTGACGTCTATTACTCCCTCACGACAAGCAAGAATCGCCAAAAAAGTAGTCGCTTGTCAAATTTTGTGATACTCTGAAAGCCCTAATGTGCCCAAGCGAGAATTTTCTCTATTTCTACCGCGCATCGAGAAGGAAACACGATTGACCAATCAAATACCAGTATATCTCACTCGCGTTACATTAACATTCGCGCGTGCATTTTTCTTTAACTTTCTGGTTTAGCTTAGCCTCCGAAATAGATGGCAAAAAGATTCGAGAGCCAAATATTAAAAGCATTCGGGCAGATGAAGATGTGTTTCAGGAATTTAAAAATATTAGAATTTTAAATCGCAATTAGTACATCTTTTCAACACATACGAGCATACAAGCGTAAGCGAAGTAAAGTGTCGAAATACATTATACGAATTCATCTCAATGTATCAAATGCTACGACTGAACATGAAAACATTTATAAATACTTTTAAAAAATAATACTAATATTTAAATAAATCATTTAACTTCATGACTTTGTATTTCGTGACATTTTGACTTTATCGAAATAATAGTTTGAAATTCAGGCTTTAAGTAAAAGTCCCCTTTTTGCGTTACTCATTTTTGTTTTCGCAATAATAATTGAATCGTTTATTTCGAAAAGGTAACATCTCTATATTGATCTCCTCTGTCTCTTTAGAAAATTAAACAGCGCACGGTTATATTTTTGAATGTCATAATCAATGAAAAAATGTCTTTAGTTAAGTACACAATTACTGCAATAATTTACCAAATAACCATTGATTATGACATTCAAAAACATAACCGTGCGCTGTTTAATTTTCTAAAAAGACAGAGGAGATCAAAATTGAGATGTTACCTTTTCGAAACAAACGATTCAATTGTATTTTCAGTCTTTAAATGCTAAGTAAAGACAAATTACATGTAAGGCCCCTGGGGCCCTACTCTCATTGTATCGTCAATATAGTCGATACCGAGAATACGGGTTTTTTGTGCCCCGTGACGTCACATCTCGTGAGACACGAATAATCGCTAATCTCAAAGCCACTTCTAATTTAAGGTATCTAGAACAGCGCCGAGAAGTTTACGACAGGGTAAGAAGACGTGAGATGTCTTCCTCGGCAGTGAGAAGCTGTTTGTTTATTCCATTTGTTCTCAACGCGGAGTGTGCCTTAATGTTTATAAGTTCTGAAAATGTGGTTTAGTATGTTTTTACATTGAGAGTTAAGAATTTTTCTTTATTTTGAGTTTGATGTTGGGAGAGTACCATTTATCGGCAGCAATTGGAACTCTGCAACCTTGCCGAATGCCGATTATCTATAATCATCTTATTTTACTGATTAATTGGCCAAAATTTTGTAAAATGAAATTAATTTAAGGTATGCCCAAAACTTGAATTTATATATCTACTTAACCAGGGTATCGATCTAACCCTGGGGTATCTAACCCAGTACATTTCCTTTAATAAAATGAGCTCTTTACCCAAATTCTATTTTCTATCAGGGGAGGGGGAGGGGCATTTCGTTTTTATCGTATCGTATTTAAGTTTAATTTTTCGTCACAGAATAATTGAATCATCGTTTTTCAAGTCTTAAAATGATAGCAAAAGCATAAAACATGACTTTGTTTTTTTCAATTCTCAAACATAAAAGTTTAAAATGCATTTTGGAAAAAAGATCCGCAGACATGTGATTTAGGATCTCCATTTTTCTTTTATGCATTGCCCCCAAAAAAGGGACTTGCAATTAATATTTAGAGAGTGAATATATATCGCTTATTGCGAAAAGACCAAAATATCGCGAAAAGCAAAATTGAGTCTATCAAAATCATTGCAAAAAGCGCAGCACATGCAGTAATTTTAACCCCTCTCAAACAACAAATATTTTAAATAGCTACACGTTTTGAAAAAGTGATACCTAGACACAGGGCACGACTTTATAGGACATTGAGCACGAGCTTTATGTGCTGCCCCCCCCCTAATAAAAACAATATAATGAAGTAGTAAAATATTTTGGATTTCAAGTTTTCGAAAGAGTATTTTTAAATTTATTTTTTATCTTGTCATAGTGCGATATGAAATTTCTCCATTTAAAAAACTTTAGCTGGATTTAAGGACCCCCCCTCCCGAACGTTGGTGCCCTGGGCCTGTGCCCCATATACCTATGCCTTAATTTTGCACTGACCGGACATGTGATTTTTCTTTACTTAGCATTTAAAGACTGAAAATACAACTATTATTGGGAAAAAAAAATGAGTACGCAAAAAGGGGACTTTTACTTAAAGCCTGAATTTTAAACTATTATTGCGACAAAGTCAAAATATCGCTAATAACAAAGTCATGAAGTTAAATGATTTAATTTAACAAATATTTTTAAACATAAGTATTATTTTTTTAAAGTATTTATAAATTTCTTCATGTTTAGTAATGCATTTGATACATGGAGATTTGATACATAGAGATAAATTCGTACAATGTATTTCGACAATTTACTTCGCTTACGCTTGAATATGCTCGTATGTGTTGAAAAGATGTACTAATTGCGATTTAAAATTCTAATATTTTTAAATTCCTGAAACACAACATCTTAATCTGCCCGAACGTTTTTAATATTTGGCTCTCGAATCATATTGCAATCTATTCCGGATGCTAAGCTGAACCAGAAAGTTAAAGCAAAATGCACGCGCGAATGTTGATGAAGCGTTAATGAGATATACTATCACTTGATTGGTCAATCGTTTTTCCTTCTCGATACGCGGTAGAAGGAGAGAAAATTCTCGCTTGGGCCCATTAGGGCTTTCAGAGTAGCACAAAATTTGACAAGCGACTACTTTTTCGGCGGTTCTTGCTTGTCGTGAGGGAGTAATAGACATCACTGGAAGTTCCAGGAAGTTTCAGAGTAGGGGCCCTGGGGCCCTACTCTCATTGTATCGTCAATATAGTCGATACTGAGAATACGGTTTTTTGTGCCCCATGACGTCACATCTCATGAGACACGAATAATCGCTAATCTAACTTCTAATTTAAGGTATCTAGAATCGCGCCGAGAAGTTGACGACAGGGTAAGAAGACGTGAAATGGCAGTGAGAAGCTGTTTGTTTATTCCATTTTTTCTCAACGCGGAGTGTGCAATAAGTTCTGAAAATGTGGTTTAGTATGTCTTTACATTGAGAGTTACGATTTTTTCTTTATTTTGAGTTTGAATTTGGGAGAGGCATCTATTTATCGGCAGTAATTGGAACTCTGCAACCTTGCCGAATGCCAATTATCTATAATCATCTTATTTTACTGATTAATAGGCCATAATTTTGTAAATTGAAATTAATTTAAGGTATGCCCAAAACTTGAATTTATATATATACTTAACCAGGGTGTCGATCTAACCGGGGGGGGGGGGTTACATTTCCTTTATGAGCTCTTTACTCAAAATCTATTTTCTATCAGGGGAGGGGGGGGGAGCATTTCGTTTTTATCGTATCGTATTTAAGTTTAATTTTCCTTACAGAATAATTGAATCATCATTTTTCAAGTCTTAAAATGATAACAAAAGCATAAAACATGAATTTGTTTATTTCAATTCTCAAGCATAAACAGTTTTAAATGCATTTTGGAAAAAAATATCCGCACACATGTGATTTAGGATCTCCATTTTTCTCTTAGGTATTGCCCCAAGATTAGGGACTTGTACTTAATATTTAGAGAGTGAATATATATCTCTTATTGCGAAAAAACCAAAGTATCGCGAAAATCAAAATTGAGACTATCAAAATCATTGCAAAAAGCGCAGCACATGCAGCAATTTTTATCCCTCTCAAACAACAAATGTTTGAAATACACGTTTTGAAAAAGTGATACCTAGACACAGGGCACGACTTTGTATAGGACATTGAGCACGAGCTTTATGTGCTGCAACCCCCCCCCCCCAAATAAAAACAATATAATGAAGTAGTAAAATATTTTGGATTTCAAGTTTTCGAAAGAGTATTTTTAAATTTATTTTTTATCTTGTCATAGTGCGATATGAAATTTCTCCATTTTAAAAACTTTAGATGGATTTAAGGACGTTGGTGCCCAGACGTTGGTGCCCTGGGCCTGTGCCCCATATACCTATTCCGTAATTTTGCCCTGCCCAGACATGTGATTTTTCTTTACTTAGCATTTAAAGACTGTTTAGTGTAAAATATATCTTTTATTCATGTAGATTACAACTGTAAAACCTTGTCCGTTATACAAAATCTTCAATTTATTTATCGAATGTTTGCGCTCGCTCCATGAGCTCGCGCTACCGTCATCAGATCATCTTTATCAAAATATCTTCACTTCAAATCTTTTGGCCGCCACAATACCCCCCTGGGTAGTATATGGTTCCAACATACGGTATTTTGAACCGGACGTGGCGACCTGAACGTGTAGTGTAGCCCGGAGTCTTGAGGATGCCAGGCAGCTTATTATTTTGTTTTGGTGAGGTAGACCCTGAGTCAGCTGAAGAGTTCAGGTTTGGGAGAGCCTGGGAGTGGTTTGTCGCTGCCTGATCCTGCTCATCGCTGAGTGTGTAACCGGGTTTCACTCTATCGATGGATACCCTAACGTCTTTGACACCAATTTTGAGGACCACCGTTTTGTCGTTGCGCTCGACCACTCGGTAGGGACCTAAGTAGGGAGGAACTAACGAGTTTCGTACTGTATCATCTCTTAAAAACATATGCGTGCATGTAGTTAAGTCCTTGTGTACAAAAGTTCGATGTATGCCGTGCCGAGACCCCGGTACAGACCGCAGTCGGGCCATGTAACAACGGAGCCGATCGACCATGGACCTAACATCCATGGATTGATCATCATTTCTTGTTAGCATTTCACCTGGGAGGCGTAATGGCTCTCCATAAACTAGCTCAGCTTCTGATGCGTTAAGGTCCTCTTTAATGGCACTGCGGATACCAAGAAGAACCATCGGAAGCGCTTCCAGCCATGAAGAGTCGTTATGGCACATCAAGGAGGCTTTCAGTTGGCGGTGAAAACGTTCCACCATGCCATTGGAACACGGATGATAGCTTGTGGTACGAGAGCACGAGAAACTGGAGTATTTTCCTAGCTGCGAGAACAATTGCGCCTCAAATTGTCGCCCCTGATCCGTTGTGATGGTTTCGGGACAACCAAATCGAGAGATCCATCCAGTGACAAAGGCGTGGGCGACTTCTTCGGCCGTGATCCCTTCCAGTGGCCAAGTCTCTGGCCATCGAGAAAAGCGGTCAACGGCAGTCATCAAGTATTTGTAGTTCTTCACCAAAGGAAGAGGTCCAACCAGGTCAATGTGCACGTGTCGGAATCTAGATTGCGGTAAGGTGAATTCCTTCAGTGGTGAAAGGACGTGTCGCCCCACCTTTGCCTGTTGACATTGCTGACAAGCTCTGGCCCAAACTCGGCAGTCACCCTGAATGCGTGGCCACACGAACCGGGAAGATACTAGTCGTGCTGATGCCCGGGTTCCTGGATGACTGAGGCCGTGTAGGGAGTTGAATACCTGTTTTCGAAGTGGTGTCGGAACGAAGGGCCTTGGCTTTGGCAGCGACGTGTCGCAAATCAGCCTCGTGTTACTATTATGAAATTGTACAGATTCCAGGTGTAAGGAGGAGCTCTTTGATGACAGTAGTTCCTGTAGTTCAGGGTCGTTCGCTTGAGCGTTGGCCAAAACGTCGATGTTGACCGGCGAAATGTTAACAGCTGCGATCCGAGAGAAGGTGTCCGCAACCACATTATCGGCTCCGCTGATATGCTGTATGTCGGTAGTGAATTGCCCGATAAAAGACAACTGGTTTAACTGAACCGGTGGAAGTTTATCTCGTCGCTGCTGAAAGGCGTACGTGATGGGTTTGTGGTCAGTATATATCGTGCAATGATGAGCTTCCAAAAGATGACGAAAATGCTGCACGGCCTTAAAGATAGCCAGCAGCTCGCGGTAGTATGCTGGCCATTCGGCTTGCATGGGGGTAAGCTTTTTGGAGAAAAATCCAATGGGTTGCCATCCTCCGTCCACGAATTGCATCATTGCTGCTCCGACACAATGGTTAGATGCATCGGTGAATAGTCCCAGAGGTGCTTCCTGTGCGGGATGGTACAGAAGTGTGGCATCCGACAGCATCTGTTTCGTGTCCTCGAATGCCCTTTCCAGATCAGGGTTCCATGCAATTGGTTGAGATCCGCGTAGAGAGGCGACTGCTTCATGAAGTGGCGCCTGAAATCGGGCAGCGTTTGGCAGAAAACGCCAGTAGAAATTTATCATTCCCAGAAAACGGCGAAGATCTCGGGCTGACTTGGGGAGTGGATACTTTTGCAAGTCCGCGATGCGCTCAGGCAGTGGCCGAGTGCCGTTGACGGAAACCTCATATCCCAGAAAAGTGACAGTATGTTGCCCCAAGACGGTTTTTGCAGAGTTAATCAATAAGCCATGTGCGACCAGCCGTTGAAAAATCAGACGCAGATGCGTTTTGTGTTCTTCCGCATTCTTAGAATAGACAAGAATGTCGTCGATATAGGGATAGCAGAAATCTAGACCTTTGAGAACTTCGTCCATGAATCGTTGAAATGTCTGCCCTGCATTTTTGAATCCAAAACCCATGAACGGGAACTCGAAGAGGCCAAATGGTGTTGTGATGGCAGTTTTAGGAATATCCTCTGGGTTGATTGGAATCTGCGTAAATGCTTTAACTAGGTCTATAACAGAGAAAACTTTGCACCCTTTAATTCCATTCGAAAAATCATGAATATGCCTGACAGGATAGCGGTCAGGTATTGTACGGTAGTTCAAGGCGCGGTAATCCCCGCAAGGGCGCCACCCATTAGATTTTTTAGGAGCTAGGTGCAATGGCGAAGCCCATGGGGATTCGGAACGCCGGGCAGTTCCTTCTTTGATCATGGTTTCGAACTCGTCTTTTGCAATTTTTAGTCTTTTAGGAGCCAACCGCCGTGGACGACAAGAGACAGGTGGACCAGGTGTGGTGCGTATAAAATGCTTTGTCGAGTGACGGACTTCTCGAGGTGTTCCAGACGGGCGTTTGAGGTCCGGGAATTCATCCAATATTTCTGTAAATGGCGAGGGGCGGTGCTTCAAAAGTTTGATACTAAGTTGCTTTGTCAGTTCAGTGTGCGCTGGAACATGTAACCCCGTGGCTCCATCCACTAACCTCTTATTGCGGCTGTCAGGTAACAGGTTGAAATGGGATAAAAAGTCAGACCCAATAATTGGAACAGAAACGTCTGCCACAATGAAGCGCCATGAGAACATTTTCCGAAGACCAATGTCCAGCGACAAATTGATTGATCCGTAAGTTCTTATTGTTGAATTGTTGGCCGCGTTGAGTTCAAAATTAGATATAGGTAGCCGTTTCATAACTTTTGATCGTGGGTACACGCATAGATCGGATCCGGTGTCAATAAGGAATCTTATCTTTGATGAACGGTCCGTCACAAGTAAGCGACTTCCCTCAGGTAGGCAGCTATCCGTCGCCACTAATAGCCGCTGTTCTCGTTTTCCGACCATGTGCATGGGGACTTGCATCGATATGCTCTTGAACCAAATTTTAGATGATAGAAGCAAAAAGGAGAAGTTTCGGTATTAAAATGAGGGCTGGATTTTCGAGGGCTGAATCGGCGTGGGCTCACATTATTACGTTCTCGTGCTTGGCGGTGGCGAGATTTACTACGGGAGTATCGACCTTCAGATGTAGATCGGAACCCCATCTTTATTGCTGCTATTTGCCTAGAAAGTTCACGCATCTCCTCCTCTAAGCGGCTTGTTATATTTGAGTCGGTTGCCTGGGCAATGGCGTTGACAACTCCTCCGTGAGGTGCAACGTGGACTTCCAGAATGCGATCTGCCACTTTGGCCATTTCTTCAGCCGAAAGTGACGCATGCGCCTGCAGAACAGCCTGTACGTGTCCGGGCAAACGCTGTAGCCATAGCGTGCGAAGCAAGTGTTCCGTCAACTCCACCGAACCGGCGGCAAGAGATTTTAAATGTCGGAGAAACTGCGACGGTTTTCGGTCGTCAAGCTCTTCTTGATCGAGAATTTGCCGAATGCGTTGCTCAGCGGACGCCGAGAGCCTTAGGACTAACTCCTTCTTTAAATGTTCATACATGGCGCTTGTTGGCGGTGACTTAATAATGTCCTCAACTTCAGCCGCATATCTTGCGTCCAAGTTGGCCACAATATGGTGAAATTTAGTAATATCCTGAGTGATGCCGGATAGTGCAAACTGCGATTCCGCCTGCGAGAACCATAACTCTGGTTTTTCCGGCCAGAAGGGCGGAAGCTTGGCGGTCACTCTCAAAACAGACTGCTGTACAATACTTGGCGAAATTTGAGAGTCCATCGTCGCAGTGGCAGTCGTATTTTTCTGCTCCTGCATATTCTGCTGTGCTTCATTTAAAAGCAATTCCTGCTTCGCTACTGTAAACTCTAAATCAGCTATTTTTTTTAATAACTCTTGCTCAGACATTGTATAGATCACGTCCGGGTTCACCAATTTAGTGTAAAATATATCTTTTATTCATGTAGATTACAACTGTAAAACCTTGTCCGTTATACAAAATCTTCAATTTATTTATCGAACGTTTGCGCTCGCTCCATGAGCTCGCGCTACCGTCATCAGATCATCTTTATCAAAATATCTTCACTTCAAATCTTTTGGGCGCCACAACTGAAAATACAACTATTATTGCGAAAACAAAAATGAGTAACGCAAAAAGGGGACTTTTACTTAAAGCCTGAATTTTAAACTCTTATTGCGATAAAGTCATAATATTTCGCTGAAAACAAAGTTATGAAGTTAAATGATTTAATTTAGTAAATATTTTTAAATATTAGTATTATTTTTTCAAAGTACTATCGTCCCCGCTTAATCGGGTAACGAACAAACGAATACCCCCCTTTACGAATAAAATATCTCGGAACCGATGCCCATAGACGTAACGTTAAAGATCCCCGCATAATCGAATACCCCATTTAATAGAATAATATTTCTTGGAACCGACAGTATTCGTTTAAGCGGGGCCGACAGTATTTATAAATTTTTTCATGTTTAGTCGAAGCATTTGATACATTGAGATGAATTCGTATAATGTATTTCGACACTTTACTTCGCTTATGCTTGTATGCTCGTATGTGTTGAAAAGATGTACTGATTGCGATTTAAAATTCTAATATTTTTAAATTCCTGAAACACAACATCTTAATCTGCCCGAATGCTTTCAATATTTGGCTCTTGAATCTTTTTGCCATCTATTTCGGAGGCTAAGCTAAACCAGAAAGTTAAAGCAAAATGCACGCGTGAATGTTGATGTAACGCGATTGAGATATACTGTCATTTGATTGGTCAATCGTTTTTCCTTCTCGATACGCGGTAGAAGGAGAGAAAATTCTCGCTTGGGCACATAAGGGCTTTCAGAGTAGCACAAAATTTGACAAGCGACTACTTTTTCGGCTATTCTTGCTTGTCGTGAGAGAGTAATAGACGTCACTGAAAGTTCCAGGAAGTTTCAGAGTAGGGCCCCTGGGGTGGGGTCGGTTGTGACATTTTTTTTTTTTTTTTTGTTCAATTTTGTCCTGTGAGTTAACTATTGTACTTAGGGAGAAAATTTTAGTATTTATAAGCAGGCAAATGTACACTTTAACATAAAAACAACTTTAAACCAGCTCACAGGCATTACTAAGGGATCTATGGGGGAGCAAATGAAAATTGTCACAACCATCCCCAGTCTCCCCTACTACAGATGTTGAATTAATTTAGATGAGTACCGTGTCTGCAACATTTTCATCACTACTCTTAGATTAAACTAAAGATATTAATAATTATAGGCCTTGGTTGGGGGCCAAGGCTAGATCGTGGGTATTAAACCATACTTTAAGGAAAATATTGATAATGAACAAGCAAAAATCTTCAGTACCTTTTGTCTCTAAATTGGTTGAGAAAGGATTTTTGTAGAGACGTACTTTTAAAGAGTCTATGGCTTTTGCCATCCATTAGGCATAATGAATAACGCTAGGTACTCGAAAGTAACATCGTTTGAAGGAATAATCCTTAGGAAAATCACTCTAAGTGGAATTAATTTGTTGTCATTGTTCCTAGGCTACCACTTTTTAATTTCAAAAAAAGAAAGCTTTAAAATTCGTCTAGAAATTTTTGAAAAATAACTGCTCGAGGACCAGTGGATGCATACGGTTTGCAACTATAAACTGCTTTTAAAGCAGCTTCTAAGATGCAGTGGCAACATGCTGAAAGTTGAAGATTTTTCTGTAACAATGCAGGTTTCCTTAACATGACCAGTATTTACAGCAGTGGTGTCAAAACATATTGCCTAATTTTTTTCTACTGAGCCCCTCAACAGCTGAAAAAGCAGCATTTACTTGTACACGCCCGTGTTGTTTTCAAGAATGGGAACACCTATCATCTGCTCTTCAACTCCAAATTTCTAGCCTCTCTCTGTTTTCTTTATTGAGTAAAACGAGAACAAATTTCGTATCCCAGTGCACAACAGGTCCTTCTAAATCTGAATTCCTGAATCTATTATTGATAAGAATAGATCTTTGCTGGCGAAATTAATGTCTTTAAAAGGGTATGACGTTTCTACTGAAAATTTAGTTTTGAGGATCATGACTTAATACCTCTTTTGAAGCTGCTGTTATCCGTTCTACGAATCCCGATGAGAAACATCAAATTGTTTATCAAAGGTTGACTTAAAATCCTCAAATCTTTGGTTTTGGATGGCATTTTTGAATCTCCCGGTATTCTTTGCAGCTTTCTTCTCTCATCATACAGTTTTTTTAGGTATGTAACGCAGGTTTTGGATTGTTCAGTTGGCATCTCAGGTTTTTCTCAAAAAAAAAAAAGGAATTTCCTCTGGTATAAAACTTGAAGCTTCTCCGAAGCTCAGTTTAACTTGATGCAAGTAATAAAAGAAGTTGCCTAAAACTTGAAGAAAAGAAGGAACCTGCGGTTTGATAAGAAGACGTGGCTTTTAAAATATTTCTTACTGTTTTAAATTTCTTGCTTTTGATACTCTGGAAACCGAAAGAACAGCCATTCTCCATTAAATCTCAAGGGAAATCTCCCAAACGAGTTTTAATATTTGAAGACTTGCAAAGCAAACAACTATAAATGATATATTTACAAAGTGTTGTGGTGTGTCTTGATGGTTTTCGGCCCTCCCACAAAGGATATGGCGATTGTGTCCTTCGATAATGGGGAATCATAGTTTTCTCTCTTCTATAGGGGGTTGGAATCCCTAATAAGGCAGATATTTTTTAGTTATTGTTCAGCACTTACCTCCAAAGAGGAAAGCAACGTTCCGTATTTATGGCTCGTACAGCTTATTTCATAAGCTTTACTCGCAGATATTTATTTTAGCTATGAGTTTCAAAGACACAACTATATTATAACTGATAATATTGCTGTTTTTGCTTAGAAAAGTTAACATTATACGTAGATTTCAACAAATTTACTAAAAGAACTAATACAATTTACATTTTAATGATTTATTTTTTCTACGCAACTTTGAGGATATACGCTGTAGCCTAACTTGAAAAATTCTGAAAAATACTCAATCATTTTTTTCAAAACTTTGAATGAGGTTATACTTAAAGAGAAAGAAATTTACTGGTAATTGAGACAAGAACCCGAATTTTAAGACGACTAAATCAGATTTTATTGAATAAAAACTTAATTTCTACTTTTAAAAAAAAAGCTGTGTTTCTTACATTTACCCTCTTTGAGGCACGTGTTAGCATTATCCGATTGAGCTAAAACTTTGCAGATCTCATTTTGTAGCCTATTGGAACATTTTAGGGAGGTGCCGCAAAAGATTAGATGAAAAAAAAAATCCCTTGTACCTTGTGAACACCCTAATTCTTACTTTTCAGCTACTGGTGTCAACTACTGGTGATTTCACCTTATAATGTTATTAAGCCGTTCTCAGGGACGCACCATAAGATAAAAATTACAATTAAAAATGGACAGTTAGTAACCAGAAAAAACTTTTTTATTTTACTTAGATTACATTTTTAAAGTTTTCTTCTACTGTAAAAAAAGAGATGTTCATATTCTAGAGGAAGTTTACACGTTTCATGTATTTCTAGGGTAAATAGTAAATATTTCACTAAGATGGGTTGATTCATTTAATTTTCCGGGACTGTATCTGAAAGTTTCAATGAATCATTTCATTGAGAGTGCTGTATGAAATAAATGTTACAGGATTTAATGAGTATTCTTTTCTATCATGACCTCTGTATTCGTGTGATGCTTGAAGTTGCAATCAAAATAATTAAATAAATGAATTAGAAAAACTAGGAAAATTTAATGGGGGGGGGGGGCACTTAGAGTCAATTGGCATTTTTTAGAGGGAAAATCATTACATAATTTTAAACACGATTGCGATACTTTGACCACTGATTAGAAGGCATTTCAAATCGAGAAAAAATAATTTCGAAATTAATATTAGACACAAAATAATTTTTATGCTGCATAGGGGTCGTTTACAAAGGACGACCGGCTTATTAAGAGGAAGGACTTTCGATAGTTGCCGTTTACATTACAACCTGTAACTGACCAATACCTCCTCTGAAATTTCCCACTTTGCTCTTGGTGAGGAGTTGGTCCATAATTCTACTTGCACTAATTCGCTTGTTTTCCCTTTTTTACTCGAATTTTCGTATCGCGGTTTAAAAATACCCATGCAATGAGCAGATTTACACCAATCCTACCGTGTTAATTAAAAAGGCCAAATTTTGCTGCTACTCATTTTTCAGATTTCCTGCTGTTTGTTCAAAAGTATAGCAATTTTAGAAATTTAAAATTTCGTTCCTGCAGGGTTCTACTTATGAGCGAAAGCATTTTTTAACTATAATAGCATTTATGACGGTTAAAACTTTACATCTTCTAGTTTTTCCCAACATTTTTTAGGAGAAAGCCCTTAGAGATATGACAGAGTACATGAGGAATATGGTATCTGGCGAATCTTCGAAACATTTTTTAATGCAAGTCAGTTGTAAAAAAGTGTATGGGTGTGAAAAATTTTGAAAATTCCTAAAAGCTGAGAATTTTTAAAAATTACGGTTTTATTTAGAATTTTTGAAGGAAAAACCGGGCTTTTTTCCCGAAAGAAACCCGGAAAATATTAAAACCTTTTGTGTCTAGTGCGAACTGAATCTCGAATAACCAGATAACCCCCGATATCCAGGAAACATCTATTTGAATTCTTGGAAGGACTCTAATTCATAGAAATCCAATCAATAGCACCCGTATTAACACTCAGTCATTACCACTTTTGATAACTTCTGAGAAAAGAATCAGCCTATGCTTTATTCATCCAACTTACTCGATACTTAATCTTTTTATAAGTAGGATCCCCCCCCCCCCGCCCCCAAAGGCGATGGCACACTTCTCATAAATGCCATAGTCCTCCTCTGAAAAGTTGAGCTATGACCTTAACAATGGTTACTTCGTTTAGGAATAATCTTTTAGGCTCAAAATTGACTCGGGCTACTTTCACATAACATTCAAACTGTAATTCGCTCCCATAGTACGTTCCTTTTCTACTGAACTCCCCAAAAAGAGGCAACGATTGTCAAGGTTCAACTTACCAGAGGAGCACTATACACCGCACTCCCTTCCGCAAAACGACAGCCCTCAAAAATGATATCAAAATATTTCTCAAATTTACACCCCTGAAGATTTTAATGACACATTCTGCAGCACTACGACCCCCCCCCCGCTCATAAGCACATTTACTATGCGTATTGATACTGTCCATTGATACTAACCGCTCTTTCTATTTCAAAGAAAACATTTTTTCCTAGTATACTCCCTGCTTTAGATAGCATGCTTTTAGTGTATTCGCTTTACGTGCAGGTGGGAAACGGGACGGGAAAGAAATATAAAGATTTGCCACATGTTGCAAGCTGCACAAACAGGTGCTGTCATCTCAACTGCAGGTACAGTGGAAAATAGGACGACGCGACGTAGAGCACATTTTTATTGCCATGACAAACATGTTTGTTTTCTTCAGTTCAACGAAACCATAGTCGTTGAAAAGAAAATTTAAGGTGCTATCTTCAAAAAGATAGTTTCTTTTCGTAATGAATTGCGCGATACGTACATCTCAGGGGTGCTCAGTTTGGGGGGGGGGGGGACTTTATGGCTCAGATTGCACCATGGTAACTTTTAAGAGGGTGTTTTTACTGTTTTTTTTTTAAGTGGGTTTTCGTGAGATTGGGGAGGTGTGGAGTAGGGTGTATCACGAAAAAAATAATTTTTTGGAAATTCAAATTTTCAAGTTGACAAAAAGTTGTCACTATATTCACATAGTTACCAAAAACAAATATTTTGAAATGAAAAAATATGTAGGTCTGCTACTTTGAAGTTTCAAGTTTTTTAGTAAAATCGATGATTTTTTAAGAAATGTATAAATTATGTTTAAAGCAAAAATAATTATTTTAGTGCAAAAATAGACTACTTAAGGAGTAATCTATCAATAAAGAATGCATTGGAGCTCAAGTTTAATTTTTTGGTTTCCAGAAATAGTTGTGACAAACATCACATTTTCGCTAGTCAGTCATATTTTTAGAATATTTACCCATCTTGGAGAATCATTTTTATTATTGTATTAATAGTACAAACATTGATGTACAGCGCTTTGAAATAGCGAGATTGGTTCATTATCCACTCAAATAATCATTTTCTTTGACATTATACATGTATATACATTTTTTAAAAAAAATCATCGTTTTTAGTAAAAAACTTCAAGGTAATCCCGGTAGACCAAAATATTTTTCAATTTCAAAATAATTTTTTTAGTAACACAATGTGAATACAGTGACAACTTTTTATCAACTTGAAATTTTGAATTTCCAAAAAAAGTATTCCGTGATACACCCTATGGGTATTTATTCTAAAAATATGACTGACTAGCAAAAATGCGAGGTTTTTCCTAACTATTTCTGGAAACCTAAAAGTTAAATTTTAGTTCCAATGCACTTTCGTTGATATATTACTGCTTAAGTAGTCCATTTTTGCACTTAAATAATTATTTTTGCTTTATACATAATTCATACATTTTTTTTTTTTAATCATCGTTTCTACTAAAAACTTGAAACTTCAAGGTAATTCAAGGCAGACCTAAATATTTTTCAATTTCAAAATCAATTTGTTTGGTATTTTGGTGAATATCTTGACAACTTTTATCAACTTGAAATTTTGAATTTGCAAAAAAAAATTTCGTGATACAACCTAGTGTGAAGCACCATTGTTTTTAGGGATGGGTACTGCTGTTTTATATGACTCATATCATATTGGATTGTTACTAATTTGATTATTTGCATATGCAGGTTACTAAACTTATAAACTTTGAAGTTGAGTGAACCAGATAGAGTATATTGTAAAAAGTACCAAAACAACTTGAAACAAAGTGGCAAGTTTGAGAAAAAAAAGGACATTACAGAGACGTGTTTCGGCGAAGACACCTCTGTGAAAAGGTATGACCTTATAGATGTAAAGGCAACCGATGACGTTATTTTTTACTTTTTGTCAAAGATAATCTGACATCGTTACAAATTGAATTACGTGGAACGAATGATGTCTGCTTCAAGTAGGAAGAAGGTCGAAACTAATGCAATAATTATTTGGATGTTGCGTGACTTTCGATCAAATGAAATCGCTTCCTTCTTTTTCTCCTCTGCTTTCAAGACACTCTCTTCAAGGTCGCTTATGTTTAAATGCCATCTCATGTTCTCATGGTTTGGGAAAAGAAAGACTCTTTCGAAAAAATCACTATTTAAGGTGGAATTAAGGTTGATTTCGAACACATTGTTGCCTTCATAAGTCAGCAACTGCTTTATTTTTATTTGTATGGCATTTATTCACATAGTTTTAAATATACATATATCTTTCAATTCAGTATCCTAAATACGTAAAACGTAACTTTTTTTAAGCCTAAAATAGCGCATTTTTTATGAACGGCGAAATTTCAATTTAGCAACACAATTTTCATGTGGGATTCATATGATTATGCAAGTCTGGTGAAGGGGGACTTAACCCAGCATTTCGTTTTTCATTTTCAATTTTTTTTTTTTTTTTTTTTTTTGTATAATAGAGCTCAATAAAAATATATGTAAATACTATGGTATTTTGTCAGGGACGTCATTTCAAGTTTTTCCAAGGGGGGCAAAGGGTAAAAACACAATACAATTTCACCAGAAAACAAAAACCACGCCCACTTATATGTAAATACATTGATTTCTCAAAGTCAGGGGGGGGAATGACCCCCCCCTGCCCCCCCCCTAAATGACGGGCCTGTATTTTGTACATTATTGTGACTAAAAATAATTGCATAAATCGAAGTAGAAGTGGTTCAACAAATTACATGCCAAAAGTCTAGATTTGGGTTAAGTGTCCCTAGGTCTAGGGAGACTTGACCCAATGCATAGGGAGACATGACTGCCCTTATGAATGCAAGAATATTTATAAATATTGAAATCAAAATCACAGGTTTGATGCTGTTTTTAGTTTTAAGGAGTGATATTTGAAGTGGCATAACACTTTAGAGGAGGTGTTACATAATTTTTCTTTACTTAATCCCATTAAACATCAGCAGAAAAGATGAAAGCGAATTCAAAACTTATAACTCTGCCATTTGGTATGGTAATGTCACTCGGATTGAGAAAAGTTTCAATTTGCTCCAAATCTTATTCAGACACAGCAGTAACATCAAGTCATTTGATTCTGCCACCTTCTAGTCTGATAGAAAATTTCAGTCAAAATATCATGAATTAGTTTCTTTTGCTGAGCCAACGAAATGGCTCGCCTCTTTTTTTTCGCAAACCTTGAGTTCCCCAGATTTCAACTCGCACTTTCTGGCTATAAAGCTCTTCCACTTCAGCATTTTGACTTGACTAAGGACTTAGCTGTATCTCAGATTCTGAAGCGTCAGATTCCATAGTTGGGAAGAACCTAACATGGCAGTATTGGGAAGGCTACTCAGGCTCGAATCACAGTAAATAAAGTAATTAGATAAATTTGGTCATTTGACTTAAATTACAACATGTTAGCTGTTCATTACACAAAAAATCATCAATTTAAACAAAAACATCAGGATAGCGCTTGGGTCAAGTCTCCCTAGCTAACTTGGGTCAAATCTCCCTAGATAACTTTCCTTTTTTTATCCTAATTTTTCAGCAACTTGCATTAAAATTATATACAACTACTGCATATCATTACATAGCTAGGGAAGTGACTAACACGTATAAACTTCGAAAACTTACTTGCCTTAAAACATAAAGTTAAAAAGTTGATAAAGTCCAAGATATTCATAATTTACTTTTATGGTAAAGTATCATTTCATATTGAATTTCTTGAAAACCGCTGATAATTCTGAAATTGCGTTTCCTTGCAAATTACTGTTGTGTGATTGGTCAACCAAAAACATGACTAAAGTTTTCCCAAAATTTTATTTTTATGGAAAAAACCGCCATGGGTCAAGTTTTCCTAGTGTCCCCTACTTTGAGAAAGGATCTAATGCTCTTGTGAAATCAATTTTTACGGGAAGCTAGATTTAGACGACTCTTTTGAAAAAAAAAATCAATATTTCACGCAAAATTAAGGTTGACTTCAAATAAGGTCTCAAATTATTGACTCGCAATTAAGAATTAGTGTTTTTTTTTTTGCAAAGATTTTTTTTATATGGTCTTGTTTCAGACATTTAAATTGAGAAATACCTCTCATTCGATAGACATTTTGATATTTTATTCGTAGCAAAGTTTTACTTTCTTGAAATATCGTAATTTTCGGGAGCCACCTGAACTATGGTTTCCGAGGAATAACGTATCTTTCGAGCTGAGTTCATGTGTTTTACGCATCTTTGAAAAATTAATCTAATGTTCTTGGACAATAAATGTGTACGAAAAGATATATTTAGACGACTCTTCGGGAATAAGTCAATATTTGTGTCGAGTTCAAGCTGACCACAAAGAAGAGATCACGTTGCTAGCCGATAAGTCGTATGTTAAAAATTAATAGACTTTTAAATCTACGTACACTTCCCGATTGAGTGTCCTGAATACGTTATACATAACAAATTTCTTTTCAGCAAGTAATCCTTCGTTGAGTCTGTCGAGAAACTTACTTCAGCTTTCTTTTTTCTTTGTAATCCGAATGAATTAATTATAAACGATGCTAAACTGAAGATTAAAATAAAGAAAACAAAAAGTGATTATTTTATGTAACTTCCAATCTAGTTCTGATTCCATTTCGTAGTTATGAAACATCGCTTTGTGCGCATCAGTTTCGTTTCAAATAAAAACTACGGATTTCTGTGATCAGCGTTTCGCTTTATAACATTCATTTTCGAATTATTCATTCCAAGTGACAAAAGTTATTTTTTCTTGGAATACAAGTTCTTAAGCTAATTAAATGCAAAGTAAACCAATAGAAGACTTCAAAACAATTTGAAAAAACGTCATCATACATACTCCGAAGTATCAAAACATTTTTTCGAGTGTCTTTTCCTTCATAAGCTCAATGTTTTTTTTTTTCTTTTTTTGCATTGAATTGATTTTTGTAACCCCAAAATAAGTGACTGCATTTTTTTTATTGCTTATTTTACGCTTTACACTCTGATTTTTATTTGGTGTATTGTAATGGGGTTAAAAATTGATACACATGAAGTATTTCTTATTATATTTGGGCGATTCTCTGTAAACTCATCATTTTTCACACGAAATCTGTGGACGTGTTCATTACAGTGTTGCCTTTCCAGTGTAAAAAAGAAAGAGAGAGAGAGAGGTTTATGGGAAAACAAAAAGGAGGCAGATGAACAGAAAAAGAACATTCCAAGAAAATGTTTTGCAAATTTAAATCATTTTTATTGAAACACGCAAAAAGGAAAAAAAGAAAGTAGAACAACTGCTGCATTAGAAAAACAAACACTCTCCAGGTTAATACTTAACGGTTCGAAAGGTGCACATGTTGAAATTAATTGAATTAAAAATACTTCAAAGCAAAAAACAATTAAAACGTGTACTAAAAAGGTTGTACAAATTTTTCAAAAACTAATTTTGAAAACTAACATTTTCCCTTTTGCCTGGTTTCTTACAAGCACCTCATTCTTAATTAACCTAAATCCTTTTCTTCAAGCATTTCATTAAACACTCAACTGTCAGATTTCCAGTTGTTAAACAATGGTTCAATGCAGATGGTGATTTACAAAATGTTTTTACTGTTAAGTGAACTCCGTGGATTCGGTAAGTTGCTTGGAGAAAATAGATGTATTCTTTTACACTGATTTATTAAGACAAACACAACACTGGAAAAAAAGCAAAACAATTAGTAACGACCATTTTTAAGTATGTAAAAGTGAACATGTTTCCACAATAATAAAGATCATTTGTAGCTTGAACATCTTTTTCCTCCCATTTTGCTCGATCATCGTTTGCATTCATTTTCCGTTGGACCACTTCCTTACACTTTTTGAAGTGCAAAAATTTCATCATTTGTGTTTTCCAATTAAAATAATCAGAGCCGTCAAAAAGTGGTATACCAATATCACTACTTCTTGCATATGGGTCATTTTCACCATATGCTTACATTTCAGAATTTTTAAGTATATTTTTTAACTTGCTATTTTCTTTTAGAATCACTAACAGATGTTTTGTCACATATTTTAGGTGTGTGAAAAAGTAATTGGTTGTACACTTTGATGCATAATTAAGTATTCAAATGCTGTTGGAAAACTTGAAGTGGCAAGGGAAATTGTCGTCCGTTACCATGCAAAATCAATATGAAATCACACTTTTAAACTATATCATAGCGCCTAGAGCCAACTTTATTTGAAATTTTTTGCATCCCTGAAGCTTTAAACGATGTTTGGGATCATTAAAATATTGATCTAAAACTGTGTGGTAACGGACTTGACATTTGGTAACGGATTTGACCAGTAACGGACTTGACATTTCAACCAAAATGTCAAATGATGGCTAGGTTGTCGAATTTAAAAATTGAACAACGATATGCATTTTCTTAAGAGTTGTATAATAAAGAATATTTCGGGGTAAAAGTTGAGAAACAGTAAAAATTAATGCTAAAATCTTCGGTAACAGACTTGACAAAGAATAAAAATACGCACCTGGAAGGAATTTTGAGCGAAACGCCACAGCAATACTTCTCGACTCAGGAAAACAAAATGGTACGAAATAGTTGCATCACTAGTTTGTTATGTTAACGGAATACATGTTACCATCTTTTGACTGCAATAAATATCTTTTTTGGGTAAAATAATCTTAGGGTAACGGACTTGACAAGAACTGCCGGACAAAATATATTCATACAGTTCTTAATGAAAAAAAATTACTATTGTCAATATTTATTATGAATATCATGTACTAATAGTCAATATATAAAAATAATTTGTTGTATATACTTTTTTTATACAATTAAGTACATGAAAAAAATAGTTGAACTTGCGAAATTTGAAAATGGACAAGCGTTTTTGCCTTGATTCTTATTTTTAAAGACTTATATAAAAATAAATAAATAAATTTCAATAATTTTTTGAGTGATAGAATTTTTTTGGGGGTATTTCTTGCAGAAAATAATTGTTCGCATTAAATTTAAAATATAAGTTTTGCGTCAAAATCGTCTTTTTAACCTCCGGACAGCAAATGTAAGCAAATTTTGAAAATGACCCATATGCCCATTTCAATTTATTTCTTCAGCAACTTACTTATACATCTACTTAAACTTGACTACTTTTGAATAACTACTGCTTCTGCTGCCATGTAAAGTCAACTCCGTGGATTTAGTAAGTTGCTTGGCTAAAATGGAGGACAAAGATGTATTCTTTTACTCGGATTTTATTCAGACAAACACAACAGTGGAAAGCAAGCTTAACAATTAGAAACAAGAACATTTTTTTTTCCGTTTTAGAATTTGAACTGTTATTATTCGTCATAGATTTTTCATTGGAAAAAGTCAGAGGCCGTATGTTGATATCTCTACTGTCAGAATTCGGAATTTGAATTATTTTTCTGTCACAAAGTAATTATTAACTGTATTGTTTGTTTAACTGTAAGCAATTTTCGGCAGCTTTGGAATGCATATAAGCAGTCGACTGTGCACGTGGAAGACTACAAAAAATAAGCTGCTGTTTTTACAGTATAATACTGGCAGCGGAGGTTCCAGTTGAAAACTGCAAAATGCAAACTGTAAAACTAGCAATTTTTTAGTATTGCTGTAAACTAGCAATTTTACAGTTTATTAATGTAAAATTACTCGAAAATTAGCTGTATTCTACTTTAAAATAACATTCATTTTTTACAGTGTATATAGGTGGTTCATTTTTGTCTATGTTTGTTATGTTGTTTTCTGAACACGTATGGGTCATTTTCACCATATGCTTACATTTCAGAATTTTTAAGTTTTTTTTTTAACTTGCTATTTTCTTTCAGAAACACGAACAGATGTTTATTTTAGGTGTGTGAAAAAGTAATTGGTTGTACACTTTGATGCATAACTAAGTATTCAAATGATGTTGTAAAACTTTAAGTTGCAAGAAAAATTGTCGTCCATTACCATACAAAATCAATATGAAATCTCACTTTCAAACTATATTATAGCGCCTAGAACCAACTTAATTTGAAATTACTAGCGTCCCTGAAGCTTAAAACGATGTTTGTAGTTGTTAAAATATTGATAAAAACTGTATGGTAACGGATTTGACCTTAAACCATAAATAAACTTCAAGTCTGTTACTATGATTTTAATGATATTTTAAAGCATTACACAGTCATAAATATGTATTTATTCGCTATAATAATGGTTTCTAACTATTAAGATACAGAAAAATCATTTTTGGAATATATGAACAAAATAAAACACTTGCTCTAAATCTGAAACTTAGTCCTCAAGCGGTTTTTCATAGGCAAGCAGCACACATAGCTATGGCTTCACTATTAAGAAAGTTATTTATTTTAACATTATAAACAACTGTATAATACATTATTAACAAAAGCGGGAAATGGAGGGGAAAATGTTGCACATAAATGGACGAAAATGCGATTCATCACACGGTCTAATGATGAAGATATCCTTTTACAATTTTTCTGCTACCTTTATTTGTTAATGTTCTATTAATTCGTAATTTCGAAGCCAAATTTTTACATTAATAAATTGATTTCGGTTCGGTCGTAACAGAGAAGTAATGCACAATTAAATTACAGTATTTATCTATTACGTTAAATTGAAAACGCTTTTAATTAAAAACTATTTATAATTCTCAAATAATAATGAAAATTCCGGTATTTTACGCTACCAATATCGATATTTCAAGATCGCAAAATAACTCAGAATATCAGTATTTGATATACGCATATCCCGGTATTGCAAACACTAATGGTAACGGACTTGACATTTCATCAAAAAAAATCAAATTATGGCTAGGATGTCGAACTTAAAAATTGAAAAACAACATGCATTTTCTTAGAGTTGTATAATAAACAATATTTTTGGGTAAAAGTTTCGAAAAAACAAAAATTAATACTAAAATCTTTGGTAACGGACTTGACAAAGAATAAAAATACGCACCTTCAAGAAATTTTATGCGAAACGCCACAGTAAAACTTCTCGACTGAAAAAAACTAAATGGTACGAAATAGTTACGTTACTAGTTTCTTAAGTTAACTGAATACGTGTTACCATCTTTTGACAGCAATAAATACCTTTTTTAGCTAAAATAATCTTAGGGTAACGGACTTGACAAGAACTTCCGGACAAAATATATTCATACATTTCTTAATTAAAAAAAATACTATTGTCAATATTTCTCATGAACATCATACACTAATAGTCAATATATAAAAATAATTTGTCGTATATACTTTTTTATACAATTAAGTATCTTAAAAAAGTAGTTGAACTTGTGAAAATGAGAAATGGACAAGCCTTGATTCCCATTTTTAAAGACTTATATAAAAATAAATAGAAAAATTTCTATATTTTTTTGAGTGATAGAATTTTTTTGGGGGTATTTCTTACAGAAAATAATTGTTCGCGTTGAATTCAAAATATAAATTATGCTTCAAAATCGTCTTTTTAACCTCCGGACAGCAAATGTAAGCAAATTTTGAAAATAACCCGTATGCTTTAAATTAATTCTTCGGAATAGAATCCATTAATTAATACATTTTGAGCAAAGATGATAGTTATTTCTAAGCTTGACTACACTAGAAGAACTGCGTTTAAAATTGCTGCTAATTATCCTCGAACATCTACCAATGGACAAATCCACGCACAATCCTTCTTTTCGCGGTCACAAATCTGTTACTTTTGTAAAAGATTTTGGATACTGCATGTAGTCTTCTTGTAAACAATATAATTCGAAACATAAATAAGTAAATAAACATTAAAATAAACATTTAGCTTTTTTTCAATATACTTAATGAAATCCTTGACCTGAAAAACATGTCATTTGATATAAAAACCTCTTTTGTATGATTTATATTGCAAAAGCAGTAGCATAGGCCGCCATTTTGAAAAACGCCGCCATCTTGGACTAAAACGGTTTTTGAAAGTGCCTCTGGGTCTTAATTTCACTATTGCCATAAACAACATTCTTACTAAGTGGCATCTTCTTACCACAATTTGTATTTTCCCATCAGTTAGCTCCCGGGCTATATAGGTGTATACTGATTTTGAGATCATGCACAAGACGTTTTCCGAAACTCTAAAAATGGTGTCATTGTGCTATTCTACATGTATATTGTCCGAATAGTTGTTCTTCGAGGTTTCTATCATCAACTGCTGCTTTTAGATACTAAAAGCAGCTCTTAAAAATATTTTTAAAGAAAAACTATATATGCTTAAAAATAAATTATCATTCCAACAGAAACCGAAATTTTCATAGTTCCCTTACTGTTCGACCATCGATGAGATGGAAAGACGATCGTCCGGGTTATAGGCGAATAAAAACATGTATTAGTTTGCAGCTTGGATACTGTACCGAATTCGAAGTACGAACAAACATTTGACTCTCGCTAATTGTAGGGCTTATTCAGATAGAATCTAACTAGCCGCTCGTCAAATTTTCTACGAGACTGATCGGTCTGTCGCTTTGTCATTTATCTTTAACAGTTACATTTTTGTAATCCAAGTTCTTATCTATGATAATTATCATCAAGTCCATTAATCATTTATTATTTAAAACAGCTTAACAGTATTTTAAAAATATTCTTACAATAATAATAAGCAATAAGTATTAGACAAATTCTTATCATAAAAAACACTATTCTTCTCGTTTTCTTGCCAGTGAAATACCGCAATGTGACACGTTTAGATACTGAAACATTAATTTACTACACTTTAGAGGAGAAAATGCTACACTCACAACACCATTAATGGGCGATTCTCTGTAAACTCGTCATTTTCCACACGGAATCTGTCCGGGCACGGTTTTTTGAAATGTTCGTAAATTATAATACTATTGCTCAGAAAATGAATCTATTACTTTGGTTTGAAAGAAGGCCATTTGAAGTTTGTTTTTCTGATAAATCATGATAGGGGGCAAGTCCCCCGCCTAGTATAACTAGGCAGGGGACAGTGCCAGGTGACTGTGCTTTTGCTCTATGTTGCGTAATATCTGCAAAACTATTGGAACATAATTAGTTACGAGACTACCTATAAATTTAGGCACAAATCGTGGACATAATAACTAATATGTTTAATAATTGTACTAATTGACATTAATAAAATCACTTCCCAGAGGACTATTTTCGCTACGACCCTGATGCATACTTTCATCACAAATGTGGCTCTCAAACTAAGCAATGTTTCGTTTCAACACCGTTCTCGGCGATTTCGGCAAATTCACACTGATTACTTTAAATTTCTGGCCAAAAAAAATTTGCAAAAGTTATAGATGTTTCGTATTGCAGCTTTGAATTTGTTGCAGGGGACTGTTTGAAAAAACTCCGGACAGAATTTACATGACAATTTTAAGTTTTAGAAACACGTAATTATACCTTATTTCATAAGAAAAATATAGCTTCATTATTCTATTTTTAGATATTAATTTCCAAATAAATGTAGTGTTAGTAGGTTTTTTGAAATACTATCTTTAACAGTTAGACTATGGAATTGGGACAGCCAGGGGACTGTGTTTTTGGCGCTTAGATAATTTCTAGAAAAAATAGATAAATTATCACTCCAGATACAATTGGGCCACAAAGTATTAATGCTTTACTCGTATTAAGAGCGATAATTAACTTTATTACACTTTATTATTTTTAAAATACTCAGTCCGGACAGCCAATTACCAGTTTACAGAGAATCATCCTAATTCAAAGAACAATAAATGCTCAACAACGAAAGGATCATGAAATAAGAAGACTTTTTTGCAACATAACTATTAGAAAGACCAACATTCTTGAAAAGCATACTAAAAAATAATAGAATATGACGATTAATGAAGCTGTAATGAGCTTCAATATTAGCATTGTTTTAAAGATTCTACACTGTTAAAAAAAACCTGAATTTTCAGGAAGATTTTTACTGGTTTTAACAGTAAATTTACGTTTTCGTTTCAAAACAGAACTTTTCCTTGAAAAAACGGAACTATTCCGTGAATTACCAAGTTGGAGAAACAAAAAACGGAATTTACCCGGTTTTGTGGTTGAAATATAACCGCACGAGAGAGTTAGATACAGTCTGAAGAGACTTGGGGCGTGCGCAGAAACGACGGTAGCACAAATGATTCATAACTGAATCAAAGTGCGCAGCAAAAGTAACGTAAAGTCATCGAGAATTAATGTGCATGTTTACGCTTCTGTGAAAGCTGTATTATTCGCATTAGCATGGAAAAGAGGACATCTGGTCTCGTCGTTTGTCATCACAGTCGAATGTTATTTAATCGTGTTCCTCAGGACGTTATTATGTGTGCGCCATTTTGTTTCAATTTGAAAATGCTTCGTCGAAGAGCGTTGACTATTGATAGCATTCGAAGAAGAATTGTTCCAGGATTCTGCGTAGTTAATCAAATTGACTGGAAAAATAATTTGGATCTTTTCATGTGATTATTCGGTATCCAGCATTTCCTCTCAACATTTTTAAGAAGACTTCGTTAATCGCAATGGATAAATTCAAAATAGGCAACAAAAGGGCGTGTTAGTGTATTTTAAAATCTACTCGCTCTATTGTTGCCTTTTTTGAGCAACAAAAAAAAGAAAATTTTTATTTAAGAGGTAAGAATTTTTATTTTTGTTACTGCTATTTTTATTTTAATCTGTGTCCAGACTTAACAGTTAGTTATTTCATGATGTAAACCAATTGTGCATTTTAGTAGTTGCATGTATGAACTTACTGGTGCTGAGGGTTAGTAAAATTTAGTGAAATGATTTTTGTAATTTTATATCAAGATTTAAAAGCTTAGTTTCAAAACTTAGCTTTTTTACTTTATGACTTTACTTCGTTAATGTGACGAAATTAATGTTGTCAAAACTACGAAAATGATTGTCAATTTGACAATACTAGGATAAAGAAATATTTCGCTACATTTGACGAAATTCATCCCCAAAAAATTACGAAATGTTCGCTCGGGGTATATTCTTGGAAGTGATTTCATCAAAAACAAAGAAAGTTCGTTAATTTTGAGAGTGCATTTCTGAAAGTGTTGATCACTATGAACACCATAACGTAAATATATATGAAAATAGAGGAAATCAGTAACAATACAGGAATTTTTTTTTAAGGAACCACGAATGTTTCAAATTCAGAAAGGAAAAAAAGAACTTTCGGAAGAACTTAATTTTTATTCAAACATAAGAGAAAATATTTTTAAAAGAATGCACCTTGTTAATACTTTTTAATTTTTTGAAGTTATGCGCTCAGAAATACTATGCATTGATCATTCCATCTTCAAAATATTTGAGTATTTTATGCGAGATTGATGTAATCTTTTTAAAAAAATCATGTTATTTTAATGAACTAAAATTTTTAATGAAAAAAAAAAAAAGCCAATTCTTGTATTGCTTTAGTATTTTTTTTAAAGGCAAGATGTTTAAAAGTTTGAAGTATATGAGCGGATATTTTCAAACTTTTTCTAAAAAACAAAATTCGTAAGAGTTTTAAGTTTACATTTTTGCTCATCATTTTGTCTTATATATATATAATTTTCCGGTGAGCTAGTTTACGCTCCTTTTTTAATTGCTCTATTTTTCTGTTTCTCATTTTCCCATATTTTAATCACCCACATTTTTACATTATATGCTTATACCTATACGCTTATACTTATATATGCAAGATGGAAAATTATTGAAATTTTGCAAAATAAACAAGCGCTTTTATAGCAGCTTAATATTAATAGCAAATAATATATGAAAGTTTAATAAATTAGTCCTTTAAGTGGCGCAAAATGTGTAGATTAGAAAAAACAACAAATGAACAAATTGAAATTTTAAGAAACTTTGAGAAACATTTGAAAATTTACGAAACAATATAAACATATAAAAAGAACAAACGAAAAAGATAAGGCAGCACATTACCCATGTTTGTTCTTTTTATATGTTTATATTGTTTCGCAAATTTTCAAATGTTTCTTAAAATTTCAATTTGTGCATTTGTTGTTCTACACAATCTACGCATTTTGCGACACTTAAAGGACTAATTCATTGAACTTCCATAGATAATTTGCTATTGATATTAAGCTGCTATAAAAGCGCTTGTTAATTTGCAAAATTTAAATAATTTTCCATCTTGCATGTATACATTTAAGTCAAAGCGTATAGGTATAAGCCTATAACGTATAAGCGGGGATAATAAGAACCGAAAAAATGGAGAACGGAGAATTACGAAACGAAAAAATGCCTAACGGAAAAATGACGAACGCTCTGTTCGTCATTTTTCCGTAAAATCACGGAAATATAATTAACGAAACGGAAACACTCCGGCAACTCAGCTGCCGTATGTTTTTTCATTATTTTCAGGAAATTTTTTTAACAGTGTAAGCTAATCTAAATAGTCTTCGAGCTAGCAACGTTTTCATTGTTGCCATCTTGTTCTTTGATATCATTTTCCCTAAGCAGTATGCGAGGTATCTGGCGTTGCATCTTTTACATTTTTGCTGAGAAAAATAGTGACCATTTTGGGCGAGTAGCCTGCCGTAAGTATATCCATGTAATATATCACTAGAAAGCTCCATTTCTTGCCTTTACAATGCTTTTTGATACTATAACTGGAATAGAAGTTACATGAAAAAAGTTTTGTTTCTTTTCTACACTTTTTAACAGCTCTGTCATTTTTAAACTAGAAATCTAAAAGTTGGCAGGATTGCTAACCTTGTCATACACACCAAATTTTGTTAAAAAGAGAAAGGGCGAGGTCGAAAACTTTTGTTTTTCACGATTGATTTGACGTAGAATGACTTTAAAATAATTACTTTTTCCACTTTGCGCCGTAAGAAACGCAACCACTCTCGTCCGCATTTTGCTTAGAAGAGCATAGGGAAAGATTTATTACAGAGTCAGACAGATTAGAATTGTTTTTTCTACGTTGCTAAAATGATCTACCAGTTGCCTAGTTTGTTCTCATGAAATCGTGATAGTGCATCATGAGCACAATAGCCCATCTTATGAGACATATTCAAGTTGGATTTTTGTCATTTAGGAAACGGTTCAATGGAAACGTAGCAATGTAATAGAATTGCACTTGAAAAATAGATTTCTTCTTTCAAAGTTATACACAACGCGATATAAGTTTTTTATACGTATTCAAATCTTTATAGAAATCTTTTCCCCTCACTTCCTCACAAAGGGCTTAGTCAAGATTGAAATCTGCTACTACAGATAGTGTGAAGCTAAGCTAAACACATCTAGTTTACAAATATTATGTCATTTTTGTTTTAGTTTCAATTTGATCCAAATTCCCAAAGATATTTTTCTAACAAGCCTATCGGGAGGGAGAACCAATGGGATAATAAAATCTCACCGAAAAATCATTTTAAATACTTAACGGGATCTTGCGAGTTCACCTTAAATTCTATCTAAGTAGCTGTCAAATATATGACAGATTTTGGTGAATAAAATTCATAGTTGAAGTCGGAACAGAATCAAAAAATATGACAGGCGCAAATTCTATTCTCGTGTAAGAGCAAAAAAGTGAAAATGAAACATACGGCAAGATTCAATCAGATAATCTTCCAGTTACATCCAACCTGTTATTTTCTTTTCTTTTCTTTTCTTTTTTTTAGCTTCGCGGACAGGTTCTAAGTTTTTTTCTTGATGTTGTGAAGGAAATAAATTGGTCTATTAGTCTACAAGAGTAGTAGAAAATGACTTATTACTTTCCTTTTCCTTTTTTTTTTCATTTTGAGTAGTCTTTTGCTACAAGTGGAACAATATTATGCTCTTTTTGAACTTGGAGTCAGAATTAAGTGCTTAGCATATCGAATAACTTTTTGTAAGGCCAAAACTCGAGAACAAAACTTTACCGTGTTCTCATTTTCTGTTTAAAATAGCTTTTAGTGCATCAGTCATAACTCCAACATAAAAAATATTATCATATTTATGTTATTTTTAACTATATCTTTATGGCAGGCGTTAGCAATCTTCGTAAATACACTAAAGGGGTGCGGAAGATGCAAAATTTTTATTTTAAGAAATGTTTTAAATAAGAAGTTATGACCGTTGAAGATTAGAGAAAGAGAAAGAAAATCAAATGATTGCATTAGAAAGAAAATTCAAAAAATTTGGATGATTTCACCATTTCTTTATAATTTTTTTAAAAAAAAATTCGTTTTTATTATAATTTTTTAATGCTACATAAGACTAAAAAAGTTGAGTTAGGTAAAAACAAAAGGTTCCTAATCTTGTTCGACAATGAGCGACAGTTTATCGTGACATCTTACAACGAGGGAAACAAGAATTCGACTTTAGACTTGATGTGTGAAGCATTGCGAAAAATTCCCATATCGAAAATTTGTGAAACAAAACTAGCAGAGTTTCTTTCTCCAGTCAACATTCCTGCTGTATTAGCAACAATAATATTTTGTGATACAATCTAAAATCACAATCTAACAACAATCTGAAATCAGCGCGAGAGCCACTCGATTGTTACCAAATAAGCCCGAGGTCTTGATATTTGGCAGCTAATGCTAGATAAGAGATAGTCAAACACGCTGTTCTCAACAGTTTTTGTTATGACACGTGAATTGTAAAATACGATTACGGATTCGTTTCGAGATGCAAAACTCGTTTCTCTTTCACTTGCTTCATTCTGAAGGCAAGTGCATTGTAATTAATATTTATAAGCTGTTTAATGTCTTTAGCAATTACTTCAATGTTTTTATCGTGGAGAGCCCTCGTACATTTTGAAACACGGAAGTTCTTGTTCGCAAAAATTCCTTTGTTCCTGTCATATGGTAATGTGACTAGTAAATAAACACTTAAACACAATTTTATTTTCAGAAATTCAGAACATCGTTAAAAACTAGCAGTTAGTATTTTATTAAGCAGTAAACATATTCTTATAGTGACGCAGAAGCCAATGAAAGCGTTGAAACGTTGGGCTGAACTTTCTACATTATTTAAATCGACACTTAAGTTTAAAGCAATGGCTGAAATAGGTCAAATGCCATACTTTTCAATACATTAAAAGAATAATGGAGTAATATCATTGTGAAACATTTTTAAATGTTATTATCAACCTAATCATTTGAAGTGGTAAGGAGGAGCAAGTCAACTCTTGAGATTTTTGCACAGTCATTAAATTTCGTTCATTTATCATCCTTGGCGAGATTGGCAAGGCCGAAAACAGTTTAGTGCCCGGAATATATTGTTAATATATGCAGCCGACATCTGTAACATAAGTAATGTGCAGTGAGCGAGAGCGGAGACATGGAATCGTGGAAAGATTCAAATGCAGTTAATGAGGTTTGAAATAACGATAGCGAGCAAGCCCCTCAGTATGAAAATAAAATCATTTTCACTTTTACGATTCGGCATCAGGACTTTTGAGCCTTTAAATGAAAAGTAGTTTATTAAAACACATCTAACCGGTGAACAAACACAAAGGGCCATTCCATGAAAAGTGAAACCAATTGGTCAAAAATTCATATTGAAGTTATGTTACTATGTCATACATCATATTAAAGCTTAAGATGTATATTTTAAGAATCCTGCATTGGTTTTTTGGTGAGAGTTAGAATAATACTTGTTTTCTTAGTTGGAAGTACGATATTCACGAACTTGTAAAAATCAGAAAAAAGAACACATTTTCAAATGCATATTTCCCATCGAAAAATAAAAACAAAAATAACTACTTGTAGCACAGTTTTAACTACTAAGACGGTACTATAATAATATGCATTCATTAATTTCTTTTGAATTGATCTAAATGGTGTAATTGAAGTTTGAAAAAAAGAAGTTTGATGTTACGTCTGTAACAAAAAAGAAGCAAAAGTTGTCATTACGTCCTAAAAAACCAAAATTAAAAAAAAACCTTAATGGTCCTTTTGGCAAATTCTTAGAGTAATTGCCCACCATAGTTAAAAATATTGCAACTGATTTAGTTTTAAAATTAATGCTGTTACAGACGTAACATTTCGAACATAACAAATGGCTCTATGTTACGTCCGTTGCAAAAGTAAATTTCCAATTAAATAGGTAAAAAGCACAGGATGAGCAATACATGTATATAGCATAATATGGTACGAGTACTAAAGTTTCTGGTATTCTGATTTTGAAATTTTTAATTATGTCGGCATGTAATTGAAATTTATTTCTTAAGATTAATAAAATACACATATGGTATAACTGATTATAATTTATACCTCAACTGGCATTTTTTTGCTACGTTACATGGAAAGGGAGCTGTGGATGGAGTTGGGGGTATGGTCAGGCACCAGGTGTGGCAGAGAGTAAGATCTAGAACAGCATTTGTCAACAACGCTCTTTCCTTTTTTCAGTGTGCAAACTCTATTGCAGAAAAAGTTAAAATTATTTATATGCCCCAGGAAAATGTTTTAAAGCTGACGCCAAAATTGGAAAAACGGTGGGCTAACATCGCGAATTTGCCAAAAGCCCGCGAAATGCATTGTTTTCGAACAGAATACGATAATGCCGTTCGAATTTCGAGAACGTCGGACGAAAAAGGACACATTTTTTCATTCAAAAAAAAATTATCAAAATTGACCAACTGTCACCAAGAAGGTTAAATTTTAGTTTGGTACTAGTACTCTGCTATATCATCCAACATTTTCAAATTTTTAAATTCTCCTAAGACCAATCACTGATTCCAGGGAGGAATTTACTTTTTCCGATTTTTTTATGTAGCAGCCCCATTATGCATTAATTTTAAGAATACAAATAAATAAATTTGTGTGAAGGCCCTTCTAAACTTTTCTTGTGTCAATCTTTCTTGGAAATAATTGTCTTAAGATGCATTAATTTATTGTTACATATTGACATATCGGCATATGCTCTCAACTCCCCCAGACTTACCCAAATTTTCTAAAACTGTTACAGTATAACTTAAAATATTCAAATAATGTGTTAATTAATACTACTGTATTGTTTTAGCACAAAAATCTTTGTTTATTCCTGCTTTAAAATACTGTTTTCTACTTTCAAATCAGAGATGTTACGTCTGTAACACCACTTTGTTTCGTCCGTAACAAGTTTATGAATTTTTTTCACAAATTCGGCAGTCAAAATCCACACAATCTTTATGGTTTTAGAAAGCTTGAAGTCTCTAGAATACGTATTAAAAAACAAAAGTTCAAAATTTCCGTATAATTCAGAGGAAAATTGTAAGTTGTATGACATAGTCGAGTTTTTGCTGTTTTGTGAATTACGTCTGTAACAGGCAGTTTTTAATTTCTGTATTTTTTTGTAATCAAGCAATCTGCACGCAAATTTAATGTAGCATAAACATCATCAAGTTACACTACAGGAAAAAAAATTGAAGACTTTCATCAGCCCAAACCAGAATTATTAGTGTTCAAAGTTTACGATTGTTACGTCTGTAACGATGGAATTGCCCCAAAGCTTTCAAGACATTTCTACAGACAACGACATAATTTCGTTTTCACATCTTTTATCAGCATGTGCATTAAAGTTTTACTGAATCAAATTTAACTCTTCCAGAAAACGTCATTTAAAATGTATATATTCATAACAAGAAAATGAAACGCGAGGACAATTGCTGAAAGTTAAAATGAAACATTCTCACCCACTGTAATGCAACTATTCAGTGCATTAAGCAGAGGAAAAAAATGTTCTCAGACGGACCATTAAAGGAAAGCTGTGAAGAAAAGGGAAGAGGAAAGAACCAGTCGAAAGAAAGAGACAGTAAATAAGTATTTTCTTTAATAGCTTTTGACCTTGACGTTTAGAAAATCACCGAAGCTTTCAATGCTGCTTTCGGACTTCATCATCCTCGTAGTTTTCTTGATTTACGCCTCAGTAACTTATCAAGCAATGACAGCTTTCTTTCGTCATTTTCGTGTGAAAAACAAATTTGGTTAACCACGATGCATTTCAGTAGAATCGCATCAAAATTTGAAAAAAATTGAGCCTGCGAAAAATTACAGATTAATCAAGACTAATATATTAATACGTATGAAGAGTTCGACGTTTGAATATCTTTATGGAATACAAGAAAAGCATTTTCTGTTAAACGTAAAGTTTTTCGACAAATCAAAAATCAAAACAAATTTTAACGATCTATTCATTTTAACTGATGGAACAAAAAAAGGAAAGCTCCGGCAATAACGAACTTAGCGTTGTTTATCAATAACCTCAACGAAAGATATTAGCGTAAGCATGAAATGCAAATCATGGCATTGAAATAGTATATATACATATGCGTATAATGAAAAGAAAAGAAAATTCGGGAAGAGAGGTTTTTTTCAAACCTTTTCTTCATTCTGCTGCTGGCCAGTGGTCGGAAGTAGCGCGCTACAAGTAGCGAAACTACTAGTCTAAGATCCCACCGCAGTTTATCTACACTCATAGCGTACACTCATCACGTTTATATCAAATTAAAGCACATTTTTTTCTGAACGTGATGCACTAAGTCTTCGTATGTAAAAGTGCCCGAAACCTATAGGCAGCCTGGCCTAAACGGGACATATGAATGTAGTATTTCTATACTCATTGCGTACACTCATCACGTATATATCAAATTAAAGCTTATTTTTTCCTGAACGTGATGCACTAAGGCTGCCTATGTAAAAGTGGCCGCAACCTCTAGGCAGCCTGGCCTAAACAGGTCACATGAATGTAGTATTTCTACACTCATCGCGTACACTCATCACGTATATATCAAATTAAAGCTGATTTTTTTCTGAAAGTGATGCACTAAGGCTGCCTGTGTAAAAGTGGCCGCAACCTATAGGCAGCCTGCATAATAGGTCATATAAATGTCAAATTTTTACACTCATCACATGTATATCAAATTAAAGCAGATTTTTTTCTGAAAGTGATGCACTAATCTTCCACTGGAAAAGTGGCCGCCACCTATAGACAGCCAGGTCTAAACAGGTTCACATGAATGTAATATTTCTACATTCATCGCGTACAACTCATCACGTATATATCAAATTAAAGCTGATTTTTTCCTGAACGTGATTCACTAAGGCTGCCTATGTAAAAGTGGCCGCCACCTCTAGGCAGCCTGGCCTGAACAGGTCGCATGAATGTAGTCTTTCTACACTCATCGCGTACACTCATCACGTATATATTAAATTAAAGCTGATTGTTTCTTGAACGTGATGCACTAAGGCTGCCTATGGAAAAGAGGCCGCAACCTCTAGGCAGCCTTTCCTAAACAGGTCACATGAATGTAGTATTACTACACTCATCGCGTACACTAATCACGTATATATTAAGTGAAAGCTGATTTTTTTCTGAAAGTGATGTACTAAGGCTGCCTATGTAAAAGTGACCGCAACCTCTTGCCAGCCTGGCCTAAATAAGTCACATGAATGTAGTATTTCTACACTCATCGCGTACACTCATCACGTATATATCAAATTAAAGCTGATTTTTCTCTGAAAGTGATGCACTAAGACTGCCTATATAAAAGTGGCCGCAACCTGTAGGCAGCCGGGTCTAAACAAATTACATGAATGAAGAATTTGACTTTTATGTGATCTGTTATGCCAGGCTGCCTACAGGTTGCGGCCACTTTTACATAGGCAGCCTTAGTGCATCACTTTCAGAAAAAAATCAGCTTTAATTTGATATATACGTGATGAGTGTACGCGATGAGTGTAGAAATACTACATTCATGTGACCTGTTCAGGCCAGGCTGCTTAGAGGTTGCGGCCACTTTTACATAGGCAGCCTTAGTGCATCACGTTCAGGAAAAAATCAGCTTTAATTTGATATATACGTGATGAGTGTACGCAATGAGTGTAGAAATACTTCATTCATATGTCCCGTTTAGGTCAGGCTGCCTATAGGTTTCGAGCACTTTTACATACGAAGACTTAGTGCATCACGTTCAGAAAAAAATGTGCTTTAATTTGATATATACGTGATGAGTGTACGCTATGAGTGTAGATAAACTGCGGTGGGATCTTAGACTATACTGTAGTAGCTACATTTTTAGTAGTTTATAGTGAAGCGCACTACTTTTTAAAAAAAGTAGAGTAGTGAGTAGCGTGATACAAAAAAAGGGTAGTTTGTAGCGATTTCTGGAAACTACTTTTAAATTAAAAAAATAAATAAGTAAATGAACAAAATTTAAATAAAGAGAACGAAGGAAAAAAACAATGCTTTTCTTGTGGCGAATATTCGTAAAAATTGTTTAAAAAAAATCTAAAAAGGACAAATTTTAGCAAAAAAAAAAAAAGGGAAAAGTAACAAATAAATTCAAAGACAATTCCTATTTTTATTCCATATTTGAATGAGGTAATTTTTTAATCTAAACCACTTTTCGAATTTTTTCGGTCGATCCTCAAACGGTGCATTCTTGTTATTTATTTATTTGTTAAAAAGTAGCGAAGTAGCAACTACATTTTAAAAGTAGTGTAGCTCGCTACATTAAAAAAAAAGTAATTGTAGCTGTAGTTAATTACAATTATAAGAAAGTAGTTGTAGTTGTAGTTCGCTACGAAAAATATGTAGTTTTTCCAACCACTGCTGCTGGCTGTGTTTACGCAGCAGAAGAAAATCGTTACACAGAGATACATTTCCGCTAGAATACTTTGAAATAACTGTAAATATGTTAGGAAATCTTAGAACCATGATTAATGTAAGTACTTGCACGGGAGTTCGAAGATTGAAATGATTAATTAATCCATTGTACTTCAGGGTGAAATCCAAAACTGTGAAAACACTGTATCAAGAACTATTCTATCGTGACGAAGCATAGTGTGGCATGCTGGTCAAAAATCCACCAAACTCGTGCATTTTGAAATAGTATCTTCTATTTGAGTTCAAAATGTGGCAAAATTTTTCTGCTACGTCGTACTACTGCTATAATTTTGAATTTTTAATTAACCCCTGCTGGATTAACCCCTTAAATCCAGCAGCACCGAATGAACCCAAGTCGCGATTTCGAAACTGGAAAAGAGTGACCGTATTTTTCCCGGGATATGTGGATCAATACAGAGTGAAAATCGAGGAATCGGATGATAAAATACAACTCTTGGTAGCTGCAGTGCCAATATATTTTTTTTATATGTGTTACTCATAAAAATTATGATTTTCCACTGAAAAACTGGGTTTTCAATGTCTTCGTACATCTTCTGAGCAAAGAATAAAAAGAGTTACAAGCTATAACTATATTTGTTCTTTGCTCAAGAGATGTATGAAGACCGTGAAAATCCAGTTTTCCAGTGTATAATCATGTTTTTTTTTTTTTATAATTAACACATAGAAAATAAATATTTATATTAACCCTGAAGCAACCAAGAGTTGCGTTTGATCATCCGATTCCTCGATATTTACTTTGCATTGGTCCACATATCCGGGGAAAAATAGGGTCACACTTTTTCGGTTTCGAAATTCCGCTTTGGGTCCATTTCGAGCTCTGCTGGATTTAAGGCGTTAAAAAACTCAAAACTGTAGCAGTAGCACGACATAGAAGAATTTTGCCGCATTTTGCGCCCAAATAGAAGATGCTATCTTTAAATGCGCGAGTTTGGTGGATTTTTAACTCGTATGCCACACTGTTCGACGTTCACAAATAGACCGCCATTAAAATAGTTGATAATAATGATACCTCGGAGTCTCAATGCGCATGAGCAGACTATTTGAAAGTGCCATTTGGTGTTTCGAGTTTTACCCAGCGAGCTCTCCTCGAGTTTTACCCAGTGAACTCTGAGACAGAGGTGTCCAGTTATCTTTCCCCGCAAGGTATATTCGCTTCACTCCCAACAGTGTATGAACCTAATGGTCAAAAAGTAAGAAGATGTTGTTTATTCTTATTACTTGCAGACACGAGAGCGTGATGGCTCCATGCATTTGAAAGGAATGATAGTTACCGGATATTCTTCTATAACACGAAATGATTTCAACAATCGGTTTCAAGCTAGTTTTTCGAGGCCTTATATCATGCAAAGTACAAACAGAAGAAAGAGGTAAAAAGCGAGATAAAAACAACTATGCTCGGTGTGGTTTGACGTGACATATGCATTAACCTAAAATGCAAAAGGAAAAAACATAAGATGCTAACTCTTCGAGAAATTTCTTGAAAGAGTATCCACCTTAGGGTGACGACAACATGCCCTTCAATTTCAGGGAAACACTCAAATTGGTATGCTTTTAAACTGCCATCAGTCTCGCTCTCCTTCTAAAAAATACTCTTGATATTTTACTTTAAAAAGTACTGGAATACATGCTGCCGGTACTTTTTATAACACAATCCTACTTTTCTGCAAAAGTTCACAGTAGAAAAACAGAAACACTGTGGCTCGTTGCGCCGGATACAAAAACAGTTTCAAGTAGTGGGATCGAACACGCCATCACCTATTTTATGTTTCGGTCCGCTAGCCAGTACACTGAACGGAGATCAACAGAAGAGCGGGAATGAGGATTTATAGACTTCACACCATACACTGTTAAAACTACTGGTTGCGATTGGCCCCTGTCAGGGCTCACCCCTTGGGTAAAAAACTGGCACCCTCAATCCAACGTGCTCGGCGGGGTAAAAGATGGAACCGTAGGAGAGAATAATGGCACCATCGCTGTTCTCTATTGCCGATCCCACCCCCTCCTAAGCTTTATGTGTTTTTGTTTGTAATTGTGTTCAGCTTTATTTGCTTTTTCTCGAAGTCAGAGGTGGCGCTAGGAAATGCCCGACAGGGGGGCAAGCTTCCCCGACAGGGGGGCATAAATAAAATTTTAAAATTTACATTCACTAACTCTCCTCCCCCCTCCCACTCTCTTCTATCTTTCCATTTTTTATGATGCGTAAATACAAAAGTAATCATTCTTACCTCTAACAAAACAAATACGAATTTTGTATTTACAGCTTATCATCAAACTAAAATACGATGATTGAAATTAAATAAAATGATCGAAACATACTAATACAAGTTTTATTATCCGAAATAAATAGATATACGGAGAACGAAATTATTAATTAATGAAAATTTTGTAATTTTTTCCGGGTTTCACCAGCTTAGTTACGTCCGTTTTTTTAATTTTTTTTACTATAAATAAAAATATCGTGGGACCCCCCTCTCTCCCGTTTTCGTTTCTTGAAAAGAAATGAAAAGAAAAGTATGTTTCGTAAATTAAAAAACACTATTTTTTATTAGAAATTATTAATTTCCCCATAAATATTTTTATTTGTTAGAAATCCTAATTCTGAAGTCCGAGTAAAAATGTTGGATTGAATTGACAATTTTGGAGTGATACCTTATAGTAAACTGCAAGTTATCACTTCAAAATACCGAACTTCTTCAACTTTTAATTGGCTATGCCTCTTGTGCTAACTTTTCTCATTTTATTTAATTTTAAATGACATGCCACCCGAGTTTCAAAATAAAACGCTGTTTTACTTTCGGTTTTTTAGAAAATATTATTTAATTATTGAATATAAGACTAATAATAATGAAGAAACATTTTAAATACATTTCTATTTAGTTTCATCTTTACATCACTTACATTAAAAAACGAAAACCACTAGAACTTTATTTTGTGAGCTTTTTTTGGCTGCAAAAGCTTTTACTATATCATCAAATGATAACCTAGAGAATAATGATAATAATAATAAAAACAAAAATAAATACAAGCTGAGTAACCTTAAATATTTTCAAAACAAAAACAGTTTTTTGAATTCATAATTGAAAAATCGGGAATCGTGTAAAATGAGAGTTCTATCTTTATTCAGTTTATCTCTAGTTTTTCAGTAGTTTTTATTTTGAAATTAAGAAAAAAAAAAGAAAAGGAATACTTCCAATTGTTAAAAAAAAAATCGTTAACTAAATACCAAATGACTAATTGTTTTCCTTTTCACATTGAATATTATATTTAATACGTTTGAAAACTATTTGAAATGAAATAAATTTTAAAAGCCTTAAGTACTTTGCAAATTAAAAATATTTTCATGAATTTCACTTTAGAAAAAATCTCAAGTAAAAAAAATGTAAATTTTACATTTAAAGTATCCAATATTCAGCATTAAAAGAAGTGTACAGTGAAATTTTAAGAAACTTAGGAATCCTAAACTTTACTGTGTAAGAAATGGAACGAGAGTATTAAAAAAAAGTTATTATTGAATGAATGTTTATTAATTATCATTTGTTTATTAAATACTTTACGAAACTTCACATATTATGGCTGAAAAATATTCTGTACAATTTATTTATTTAAAACAAGAATTTAAATTTGAAAATTGGTACTTTTTATTAACGCGAAAATTTCCGGAAACCCGATTAAGTGATTTACTTTAAAACCGGTCATTTTTATTATTCAAATTATTTAGAAATATATATTTAAAATATTTTTTAATAAAAAATACGAGCATCCATGTAGACTTTGATGCTTGAAGCAGTTGCTGAATAATCTTATCTGATTAAAGAATAAACCCCTCTCTAGTTTCTGAAGGGTAAGGGACATAGTTGATAAAACTTAGAAGGGGAAAAATTTGCATTTAACATTTTCCCCAAGAGTTTTGTTTTTTTAATATTTGTTTTATCGGCTGTAATAGTGCCCTCCTCCATTTTGGCGCCCCCCCCCCCGACTGCTTGTATTGCTTGCCACTAGGTGTGAAATCAGTACTTTCTGAAGATCATAGAGGAAATAAGCAATATTATAAGAGAAATAAATCCGTTGTGGTAGCTAAAGATGCCCTTTAGTGAATGATTCTACTGTGTGGAGACGGATAAGGGGGACTTGTGGCTCCGATTCCTAAAACAGAGGCTACCGAAAAGGGAACGCTGCAAGGATTTTCCCTAGGCCAGTGGGGTGAACAAGCTTTCGTCATTGTAAGCTAAAAGGAAGACACCATGTTGACAGTTTTATTGCAGTTTAATCTTGGAAAAGGGACGCATTTTCCGCTTCTTTGTATCTGGGTGCTTTCAAAGCTTCACTTCTCGGAGTGAGTGATTCAAGATGAAACTTTAACTGGTCACTCTCTAAAAGAAAATATATTCAAGCCATTTACTGGCCTCTTCTCACTTTCTCTCCGTTAATCTTTCCTACTCCTTTTAAACATTAAAAGACATTTCTTTAAATTCTTCCTGTGCCTGCATTGAGACTTTTTTTTAGGGAGAGCTTTCTTTTAAAAATTTGTCTTTTTTTTAAAAAAATTATGAAAAGAAAATTATGCAGTTACTTAGCCAGTTCAGCACCCCTAAATTCTGGCGCCCGGGACACGAGCCCGGTTTGCCCCCCCCCCCCCTCTAGTTACGCCATTGCTAACCCCACTCCCCAACAAATGTTCTTTTCAAAAAACATCTATAAAATTATAACCACTTTAAAAGTTTCTTTTTAGTTGAGAGGCATGGAAATTCCTTTGGTTTTTTCCCCCCGCATAGGATAATACTACAAAGTACAATTTTTTCCATTCTACACTTCCACATAGTAAAAAATTAAAATAGTTTCGTCTACACTTATAGGATAATTGCTGAACGCTTTGTAGGCGAAGTTTTCAAATCCTGTTACAGAAGAAAAAATATTGCGCATTTCACCATATGCTAATTTAAATTTAAATACAATAGAAAGAGAGAAAAGCTGAAAAAATTAAACCCGAAACTCAAAAATATCCGTAAAAGAGACAAAATTAAAAATGAATGGACAAATCGATATTGAAGGATATATACATACGAAAAAAACGGAGAAAGAAGAGAGATCAATTTCATATCTATCTTTTGGCTTTTGTTTTTTTTTTCATATGTTGTGTCCCAAACTTTATTTGTTGGAAATCGCTTTCCTACTCCAGCCTAGCTCATACGACAGAATTAGCAAATTTTGATACACTATTAAAAATGATAAGAAAAGAAAAAAAGAAGAAAATAGCAAAAACAAAAAAAAAACAAGCCGCCCAGTCCCAAAACAATCTCAAACTTGCTTTTCCAAGTTCTGGCCTTTCATCGAACTTAAATTTTTTATTACTTTAAAATAAAATTAATGATTACAAATGTTATCAGAATCTCTACATCAGAATCTAATACATTTCAGCAGACCTGCCTTTGGGGGATCGGAGGCGAAAGCAATGCTCCACCTGACTTTGGGAAACTAATTGATTTACATGCAAGTGGGTGTGGTTTTGCTATTTTTTTGGTATAACTTACAATGAGTATATACCCCTTGTCCTCCTTCTGGAAAAACGTAGGAAAAAATCTTATATTTTTGTGCATAGAGAATTTTAAAATTACTCAGTGCATGTTTACACTTAAAACAAATTTTCGAGTTGATTATATTTTAAACGGCGGAAATATAAATTGACACAAATAATAGAACTTTTAATTTAATCAGCTCAGTTAAAATCAATGCTAACCATCATTCTTCATGCATTATTCAAGCTGCAGAAGACTACATTCTTCAAATATTGTTTAATGTTTTAAAACCATCGGCATAGTATAACACAGCTATAAATTATATCGATAAAAAGTTATCATATTTTTTTTTCTTTTAAAGCAAATGTACATGCATGTTAGGGAAGGATATGCAATGCAATTAAATAACAAATTGAGAAGCGAAGCTCTATCATTTCTTTAAATGAAACACAATAAGTTCTTACCTCTGTAATGAAGAAAATTATTTTGAGCTTTAACTTTACTTTCTTCTTACTATACGAGTAAGTGCCTAACTCATTAGACAGAACTTTAAATTGCGTCGAACCACTAGTTACTACAATCGTCCAACTGTACGACGACTTTTCGAATCGCTTTTGAAAAGTTTCGTCTGAGGTCTTCCATACGGGGACCTAAGCATTTCCCCACTTCCCATTCTACATTTCCTTTGAAAATTTCCGATAGCCTAATTGTCACCACGGTCCTTATGCTGATGGGCTTTTTACGACTAAAGTAGCAGCAAATCTGCTTTGTATCGTCCATAGTCAACTCAATACGGGAAATTTACACACTACCCCCTGCTGACAGCCAGCAGGCAATGAATGACAGGAAATCACGTAGAGGGGGCAATTCATCGAATCGCCATCGGGAAGATCGGAAAGTGTCTCTCGAATGACAATGAATGTTTGTTCAAAACACGCTAAAAGCGGTTTTCGTGTGGTGTCTGATTAGGAAAAAAGATTTCTCCTTTTCAACAAAGAAATTTTTGCCCAAAACTAAAATACCGTGTTCGGCTGGACACAACGAGATGAGAGAAGAAGGATGGATCACGAGAAGAACTTACCAGGAGGTTTTCGTGTTCTGCATTGGATAAAAATTCGCGCAATTTTTCAATTAATGGAAATAATTTAGATTTTATTTATTATTATTATTTTTTTTTTTTTTTGAAAAAGAAATATTTCTTTGGAAAATTTTACTTATTCTGTCGGAATCTATCAGATTTCTATCGGAAAAAATTTTAGCGTCGGAATTTTTTTTCCGACGAGCTCGGAATTTTCCCCGACGGGGGGGCAAGACGCTTCCGACAGGGGGGCAATTGCCCCCCCTGCCCCCCACCTAGCGCCGCCGCTGCTCGAAGTCTTTGCACATTTTGCACATTGAAATCTGGTTTTAAAACGATTGAAACTTGTAATTTAAGGCATTTTCTCACAGTTCAGACTTTCCAACATAGTTTAAAAGAATTCATGACTTCAATTCATCTGTCCGTGCTCTAACTCTTGTATATACACTGGCGGAAAAAAAATCCCAACACCAGGAAAGACTTACACTAGATAAATGAAATTTGGTAGGCTTGTTTATACAACTGAAAGATGACATCGATTGAAATTTCGCGCTCCGCGCATAAGTGTGTCGCAGCTGGCGTCACTCAGGACATGCAAATTAGGCTTGTTTTAAAAGCGTGTTGCAAAGCGCGTGAGTATTATTTTTCCGTGAAATTTGACGCATTGCGTTCATGTTAGCCAGGAATCTCTTGAAGAACACAAAGAAGCCATTATTAGTAGCTCACCGAGTTTAAACGAGGTCGTACAATTTGGCTACGAGAAGGTGGATTTTCATTTCGGGATACTGTAGAAAGACTTGTTGGGAATGTTTTCACCGTGCATGATTATTGGAGTCAAGGGATGGTGCTACCTCAAGAAAATCGAGCTGCCACGTGGCACGACTGAGAAGGAAGATCGCCGAGCCCTGCGTAAGGCTGTGGTGCATTGTACCGCATCTGCTGCTGACATTCGGGCTGCAGTTGGTACCTCGGTGACCCAGAGAACGGTAAGAAATCGTTTGCTTCAAGGACAGCTCCAATCCAGGCACCCTGCAGCATATATTCCATTGACTGCAAAAACTTGCCGTTTGCGACGGTAGTGGTGTCAAGACAGAGCTGACTGGAGGTCGGAGTGGAAATCTGCTGTAATTTCTGATGAAAAGATTCGGACTTGGTGCCAGTGATGGCTGTATGTTGGTCAGAAGGAGGCCAGAGGACCGCCTGCATCCAAGCTGTCTGCGGCCTAGGCACACGGGACCTACACCTGGAGTCATGGTCTCGGGAGCAATTTCCTATGACAGCAGGAGCACTCTTGTGGTTTTCCCAAACACACCGACTGCAAATTTGTCTTCAGTCTGAAAATTCAACCTATAGTGCAGCCATTCATGAGTAGCATTCAAGGGGGAGTTTTCCAACAGGATAACGCTCGCCATCACACCGCTACTGTAACGTAATGTGCTCTATAGAGTGTTGACATGTTACCATGACCTGCAAGATCACCAGATCTGTCTCCAATTGGTCATGTAGGGGGGGGGGTATCTTTGGACGGCAACTCCAGCATCCATCACAGTCAGCAATGACTGTCCTAGTATTGACACAATTGCAACAAGCATGGCACTCCATACCACAAAGTGACATTCGGCCCCTGTATGACACAATGCATGCAAGCTTGCCTTCAAAATTCTGGAGGTTACACCGGCTATTAAAGTAACATAATTTCATATTTGCACAGCATTTTCTTGAGCTTAAATTATCCAGTGATCTTGTACATTTAATCAATTAAATATGTTAACTAGACAATTGCATTACCCAAATTTCATTACTCTACAGTAATTTTTTCTTGGTGTTGGGATTTTTTTTCCGCCAGTATATATCCACTAGATCACTCAGCAGTTTTAAAATATTATTAACATTTATTCTACTAAAAATGAAGTGGGAAGGTCAATTGTTGAATCACTTTTACGAAAAGCCAAAAATATTCAGTTGCATTACGATCACTGAATAATCAAGTCGTTTCATAAACATCAAAATTTTAACCAAGACAAAATATAAAGAAGAGTTTACGAAATGAATCATGACATTCGAGTGTTTATAATAAATAATAGTAAGAGAGAGAGATTTCTTTTTTCAATGTTCTGTCTACGCAGTTATCGTTACGAAACAGCTATATTATACTCAGAAAATGAGACAGTGAAGTTTAAAATATAATAATTTCTAAAACTTTCTAATTGCTAGTTGAATCTTGTTTTTTTCGTTTTGTGTTCTTTTTCTTTTATATCAGCTAGTTTTAGCATTTTGATCAGTAAATACTGTTTATCTAGTATTCATGAAAATACCGGTACATATTTTCAAAGTAACGTTGATGCATGATAGAAAATACAAGACATAACAATGTTATAGCAATAAGTTGAACTTATACGCAGTCATAGTAGTCAAGTGAAACAATTTTAAACGTGTTGGAAAGTTCTAATAGTAAACTATGATAAAATGCCTGCAGTACTTACGCGAGGATTTGAAGAAAATGTGAGACCAAATAATGTGAGTAATAACTCGTTTCGATGAAACGTACCGTCCGCCATGGTCAAGTCAGCGCGCATACGCTATTATCTACGTTCTGCTATTGGTGAATTTAATGGCACCCTCGGTCTTAGGAAGCACCGTTCACCCAGGGAGATGCCAAAGGGCATCGAATTCCTACTTTGGCTCCCCTGATGGCACCCTTCGGCCCCGTATTTTCACCCTATGTTGACTAAAGTCACCCGTTTGACAGTGTACGTCACATGAAACGTGAACCAATAGGCTCTGATATTTTTTACTTTTCCCCGCAAAATTTACTGAAAAGTTTTTCTGCACTATGCGCATTCATTTGACAGTAATCTTTCTGGTAAAATGATCCTGAATTTTTAACAGCTTGTGAGATGTCTCCGACTTTTTGAAAGTGGAGTTGAATTAATTTTTGTTTAAAAAATTAGTCATTACCCATTTTAGAGAAACTGACTTATCATTAGTAAAAGTAATGATGTTATGCGCAAGAAAAGTGCATATGTCAAGTATACACGACTAACAGAAGGTTAATGTTCCACACGAATGATTTAGTGCTTGGAAATGCAAAACGTTTCTTAATTTAAAGATTAGTACTCTTTTGTCATCATGTTTGCTGTTCTGTTTGAATATTAAAACTTTTCGAAAGCGTTATGTGAACTATATTTAGCTCAGAGGGAAATATAGATCAAAAGTAAACAAACGGATTGCCTGAAGGCCACTTTTGGGGATTTTCTCTGGAATAAAAAAGTAAACCAATAGTGTTAGCATTCACCTACTGCTTGGCACCAGCTCGTTCTTCAAAAGCCCAGCACGTTTTTTCGTCACCAAATTGCTCATTTCGCATCTAGTCTATCTTTCCCGTGAACGCAGTATAGTCCCATATGATCAGGTGGTTTACACTCAGTTTTTCCTCAAGACGACCCTAAACTCGATCACCGGAAACAGAAAAAGCTTACTACTTCTCCTGCACTTTCTGCTAAACAGTCGGGAGCTGTGGATAAAAGTAATGTGTAAACTATTGTATTCTCTTATGGTAATTATAAAGTGACTAGCTGACCCGGCGAACTCTGTTCCGCCTTAAGGGCAATAAATAAGCAAATTTTTGAATTTATTAAGTTTTTCTTATTAGAAAATACAAAAAAAATTAAGTACCTACATTAATCATTCATTATTGTTTCTGTATTTACAACCTATTTTACTTCGCTCCAGAAGCTGTCAGAACATGTGCTTTATGTCGCTCGGCGACAGAGGCTCAAAAAACACGTAGTTAAAAAGATAATTTTTTCGGACTGTTTATCAACCTACTGCTCAATCCATAAATTCATCCAAACAAACTTTTGTATATATAATAGTAGTAAGAAGAACAACCTCCTTAACTGCAGTCCAGGAGCTATCCCACCAAGCGATTTCCACCTCTCAGCCGCAGAGGCGTAAAAACTCTTAAGTGACAATCGTTTCTGACAGCTTATCACATATAAATTTCAAGGGAAGTAACACGTTTGTTTGTAATTTACTTCACAAAAAAGTCAAATAACACTCAACGCACTGCTAACCTACAACCTGTTTACAGCGCTCCGGAAGCTGCCAGAACGTGTGCTTTATGTCGCTCAGCCATGAGGTATTTAAAAAAAGCTTAGTAAAAAGGCTTAGTCGATAAGACATTTTTTCTATTTATGTAACTGACACACATAAATTATAGCCTATGTCCGTCTCCTGGCTCTAAGCTACCTACCCACCAATTTTTAGCCATATCGGTACAGCCGTTCTTGAGTTATAAATGGTGTAACTAACACGACTTTCTTTTATATATATAGATTATATACAGGTACATTTTGCAATTTCAACTTCAGAAAAATAATCATTCTCGAATGAGACTACACTTTAAGGAGCATTTCTCTGCAATCTATAAAATGAAAAATGTTGCCTGTATTCATTTTCAAAAGCTTCTGTATTTCAGAGTTCTACAATCATATTTTTTATAACGTCTGAATAGCGCATTAACATAATTTTGTACTTCTTAGCGTCAAACCTTCTCTTAATTGTACGGCACATAATCATTTTTGATTTCACTTTTTAAAAACTAAGTGACAGCTCAGAACCAGAACGACATAAGTCCAAAAATGGCGATATTCACTTTATCCCTTCACTGTATGTAGAATCTTATTCCGCATCGAGCCACGAGTACGTTATTCTAGAAAACAAAGTCCTTCATGATTATTTAGCAGCATTAAAAGAGCACGAGTCCCATCTATTCGGCAATCGTTTTCGCCATCTGCTGAAAACTTGCGAAAATGAACTCAGGTTAGTCTGGTTCTGAGGTAGAGTTGGAAGTGAAACGATTTCGACGCAAAAATCAGTTAATCAGTTTCCCTAGAGCCCTCTTTATCGAAATATGAAGTTTTAAAGTCTGATGACATTCAAAGAAAAGTCGTTAAATTTAGCGAACGACGGAAACGGTGATCAAACACGATATCTTTCATTGTAAACGAAGCTGCAGTGACTGTTTAAGTGCACGTTTGTAGCTAAATTTGGCAACTTTTTTTTTAATGTTGCCCAACTTTAAGATCTTATATTTTGATAACAGGGGAAAGAGGAAAAATGATTCATGCGTCTGCTTCATTATGCTTTTCCACTAGCGACTTACTCATTTTTTAAAGATTATTGCACTAACGAATAGTTTCCTGGTGAGCAATTGTCCATTACTATTTGTTTCAAATTTAATAGCAGCAAAATGTTAACATTTATGCTTTCTCTCTACAGTCTGCTTTAAAAAAACTGTATCGGGTGACAAAATTATCATAATAAATTTGAGGAAATAAAACTTTCTTCGCGTCTGGCGGAAGTTTTGTTTCTTCTCCGTGTGTAGCATCCATTGCCACTGTCTACCTTTTCATACCGGCATCGTGACGTAACAAAAAAGTTTCACGAACTGTGAAAACAAAATTTGCGTCACGATTCTCCCCACTGGCATTCCATGGGCTGTGAATCTTCAGACAATGCCTATTTCGATCGCAGCAGTTTTTATATTTAAGGCATTTGTCAAATCGACGGTTTGAAAAATTTTATATGTTCATAGAAAACTTGGTCACCTCCATGATAAAAAACTTTTAAAAAGTAAGAAATCTAGATACAGCGGTAAATTTTTGAGGAATTAATCGAACTCAGTTTCGTAACATAGTATTCGAATTAGATTAGAACCAATCATGATATTTATTAGTTATAACCGAGTGCTCGTAAAAATAAGGTTCACTGAAATAATCGCTCTATTTTATTTAGCTGAATTTCAACTGCAATAATTTTGAGGAGTCCTCTTATGAGGGCACTCCTCAAAATGAGGAAAAAAATGCAGTCGTTATTTGTAGCTCAGCACTAACTTTCGGTTGACTTCAGTGGGCTGGAAAGAATGAAATTTAATAAGTCACACGATGTACAACTCGTAGCCAGATTTCTAGAAAAATACAGAAAAAAATTTTATTTACGGTTTGAGTTTTTTTTTTTTTTTGCACATTTTAGCCAATGACCCTCAAATTAATTGCTGTAGCTCTTTACCGCTCTTTAGAGTATTGTGGTAGCGACTCAATTCAACTAGAGTTCTATTAGTCAAGAACTTGTAAACAACGAACTTTTCTCCAAGAATTTAAATCCAGAAAAAAATAAATATACATTATTGAAGAGTTATGCTACATAGATCGATAACCATATATTTTGATAAACATGATGAGAAACATATAATCATATTATATATATATATATATATATATATTAGGGTGATTCAGAAATGTATGGAAAAAAATAAACTTTGTATTTTTGTGCGTCTTACCCCCTTATTTTGTGCCACTATATACACTGATTATTTGTGCAAAATTTTGACAAAATATATTAATATTTAGAGGTTGCTCAAACGCCTCGAAATTTCGTGATATTGACAAAAACGTGAACGTAAATGAAGGGCCAGGGGTGAAAACGATGAAAGTCACTTTTTCGTCAATTTTGAGATATTAGCACTATCTAGGGGCTATGAAGGGAAGTAGAACAATAAGGGGGATAAAAAGATGAGAATCGACCGAAATGTGCATGAAAACCCTATCAACTACACAAAGAGTTACCAGAAATCAAACTTTGTTCTTCTTTTTTCTCGAAATCGCTTTTTGGTCACTTTCATCTTTTTCCCCCTGGCCCTTCAAATGATATCTATGAAAAAAAGGTAGACTTTGTATTTTTGTTCGTCTTACCGTCTAATTTAGGCCGTTATATACATTGAATTATTTGTCGAACATTTTAGTAAACTATATTTACATTTAGGAGTACTTCAAATTTTGTGATAGTGGCACAAATGCGAACGTAAATAATAATAATAATAAAGTTAATTTATTGCTTTTTTATATCTCTGAAAAAAAAAGCGTGCAATCACAAAATGAACTATATATCTGAAAAATAAATGAAATGCAGAAAAGTATGAAAACTAATCAAATACGGAAAAAATATAAAAAACAAATTTAAATACATTAAATATATAGTAATTCGCTCATTAATTCTTGCAATACTTTTTAAGGTTACTTTTTTGCAACTTTGAAACCTTTTCTCTGTTCCTGTACCACTTGAAGAAGACACTGTCTTTGTTTTTCGTCATTGGTGATGGTCTTAACAAATGCTTCAATAAGGGCCATGCCACGCTCCGTATTTTCGTTCGCAATCCTCAGTTTCTTTGGTAGTACAAAGCCTTGTTGGTAGCTATCTTGAAGATTCCAATGCTCAGAATCAAACAGCTGATATATTTTGAGTTTCTTCTGTACATGAATAAAGATACTGAAAATGTTCCAAATCATTTCTCAGTACTTGCACAAAAAGGGTTGCTGGGAACATAGCTTTGAGATATTCTTTCTCATTAACGATAAGAATGTGAAAGAAATCACATTCATATGTTACGAATATCTTTTCTTTATCCGGCTGCAAGTTTGAACTGGTTGTGAAATATCCATAACTTGAAGCCATAAAGAATCTTTGATACAGATATAACACGAGGAACCGCTCCTGGGACACGAAAACATACACCAAGAGAAGGTGCTCCGCTCAAGAAAATCGTACTAAGCTCTAGTATCTTCCTTGGACACTTCTTTTGCATAGGTCATCAGAAGTTGACTTCGCGCAACTTCCATTACTAGTTGCACGTTGCTCTGAATTGGCTACCAACTCCTCAACCTCATCGTTTCTCACTCCATCTTTAAAATTAGAATGTTTTATTCTTGACTATGATTGCTGAAACGGCTTAAAAAGCAGTATTGTAGATCCAAAGGCAGTGTATGTTTCCACGCAATTGCTTGAACACCGCATTTGACATTTCACACAATCAAATACCCCAATATCTACCTATTTCTTGGTTTATCGGTTAAAATACCGAGAGACCAAGACTAAAATAGACTTCGTTTATAATACGCCAGAAAGCACAATGTCAAAAACATAATGGCGGAAAGCACAATATGAAAGTTGCTTCCCTAGCTTTTTTTTCCAAGTTCAAACATGCTTCTAACAGGTTATCTTACAGCAGCATTTGCCGTAGCAGTTTATATGTCTGACTCTAACTTAGGAGTACCCAGAAGTTAATCATCAATGCTTGTGGTCCTGATATTATTACTGGCGTGAATTCCGCCAATCCTCCTTCATTTTTCCAGATATATTTTGCATTAGTGTTTTGTTCCATCAAAGGAAGCCATAGATTTAAACGATTTTTGTAAGTTAACAGCTGATTCAGAGCGAATAATTTGCCTTTACCTTTTTATGGACGTTGTCAAATGCACCCCATTTTGACCCACACCTTGTGCTGTAGCTGTTACTACCAAAGTTGCTTTTTGGTCACTTATATTGGGCCCTGTCTAGAGTGGATGCTAGGTGTTTTAGCTGAATAAACTCATACACCTCAAACAACGGAAAAGAAAACAGAAACTATCGTCCGAGCTTGCAGCTGCTTTTTCTACCCAAACTCAGGTAAGAGATGATGCAGCTTAGGAGCGGGTCTTTCTTTGAGCTATTATTTTATTGACCTAATTACTCAGTAGAGTAAACTAACATTTTAAATTATTCCATTTAAAATGAAGAACAATATTATTTAGAGTAATAAAGTTATATACTTCAGCTCTCGAAATTGCTAATTTTCAACAGAATTCAATCGCGTTGCGTGACCTCTAAATATTATTCAATTGAGCTAAAATTTCACATACATCACATTTATGATTAATGTAAAAAAACTGCGGGGTAAGATCAAAGAAATTTAAAAAAAAAAAGTTTTTTTGAATAACCCTAATATATATCGCTGCTTAAAATGAACAACGGCATATCTGCAAAAATCGTTTTTTTTTTATTACATCAAAAAATTCTGTTTTTTTTTTTACTCTTTCTTGTGGTATTATCGGCATATCTCTAGTTTCAAAATATGACGCAGCAATCGTTAATATCGTTGTGCATAGTTATTATTTTGGCGCGCTTTTCCCAGTAAACGACACAGCCGCCATTGTGTCAGTTCTGAATAAGTGCTTGGAGTGTCTATCATCTATGTCTATGTAAGTTGATTCGACATAAGTACCCTTAATACCATTTTACTTCAAATTGCAGTTTTACTGCAAAAACTTTGAAACGCTCTCCTGAAAAGTCGTGTTTTGCAGATATGCCGTTGTTCATTTCAAGCAGCTATATATGGGTGATTCTACGGTCAATGCGTTTTTTGTGTCCCCAAAGAAAAAATAATCTATTTTAATTCACTCATTATTTCACTAGTAGCCGCTATTTTTATGACTGTAGTGATAAGGGATAGAAGAAATTTCATATTTTGGGGGGTTTATCGATACTAGGGGAAAATGCGTTGCCAGGGGAGTGACACTATTGGCAGAATTCTTGTTTGATTTACTATTATTTCACTTATTTTTTGGTGTAAAATCAGAGTATGGACTCATTTCTATAAGACATGTATTCAAAAAAAATTTTCGCGTTGTAATAAAATAAAAAAAAATCAATCTTGAAAACACGACATGTTGCATACAAGTCGCACCGCAGATCCCAAATAAAAATACTTCCCGCATTATTTACGTTTATTCAAATTGCTTTCACACGTGCAATTAAGATAAAAAATGAAATTAATTATGCTTATAACACAGTTTTAATGCATATTTACTCTTTTTTGGAACAAAACTGCCAGAGGAGTGACGCCAGAGGAGTGACAAAATCACACATTACCTATAAAAACAATATCACGTATTCTTCTTACCATAACTTCACGTAAACCTTTATGTCTGCACACAATAAGCATTACATTATATAAATGCACACTTATGTAACGATGAAATATGAAGATGATACTTACCAGAGAAAATACTACAGAGAATGGCGCAGTACGCTTTCGGGCACTTTCAGCGAGAACCGATGCAATAATATTCGAATTGTTTTAAAACCTCTTAGCTTGCTTTTAAATTCACTCAGTATTACATTGGCTATTCGCAATCAACTTCATCTTTATGCATTTTCAATGCGAAATTTCAGTCTTTGAAGTTCGCCAGGTGAGGGAGACACTTGTTATGGCACGTGAAAAAAGGTATTTTACTTATTGTAAAAATAAAGTTTATTGATGAAATATGTTTCTATGTTTATGTACGTGTATGATTATGGTAAGAAAATTGAACGTCGAATATGTTTGTATAAAATCTAGTATTTGGACAGGCCAGGGGAGTATACATTTATGACTATTTTCAGCTAGTAATGCTAAAATAAAATAGTTGTAGTGAATTAATTGGGCGGCCCATATAAAAGACAATTATCTTTTATGCTTAAGCATACAAAAACATTAATACAATCAGTTTCACATGAAGTTTTTCAATCGACCGTCTGAATGCTTGATAATTACTAAGAAAAAAATTGCATTTATTGGAATAACTAAGAATAGACATTGATAGAAGAAACAGAACTAAGTGCATAGTTAGTAGGGAAGATTATTTACCTTTTGTACTACAAAATTGTGCAAATATCACCGCAGCTATGAAGTAAAAATTTAAAACTTAAAACAAAAAATCCTCCTTGGGGGATTTTTTAACAGTCACAAAAAAACTAATCTTCAGGGCAGAATAAAGTAGACATGAGTACCTTATTGTGGTGTGCTATTACCACGAGCACTAATGCACATTTTGCGTATGGGCAATTCCATGGTGTCCGACGTAAAAAATGAAGAAAAATTCTTGATTTTAATTCCATTTACCAAACAGAAACTAATTTGAAATCATTAAATTGATATTCAAGATAATTCCTGCATCATACAACATATAAAATCATATTAATTGTCAAAATCGGTAACCTCAAGTAAAAACTAAAACAGTCTAAAGAGTTGGTGTCGGACAAAAACACACCAATAGTAAAATTGATTCCTAAGTTAAATATTGCTGAAAGTCTGCGAATTGACTTACATTTTAATTTTAAAAGCAATTAATTTCAAAAGTATACTCATGAGTAAATCATATTTCAAAGTTTCAAATTATACTGTTAAGAAGAAAATTAATTTGAAAATATTTTTACCTTGGGGTCGGACGTAAACAGTTCATATTGAACGTAAGATGTTGTTCTTAAATGCAAATATATTACTATGATTATAGTCATAAATACTTAAATAAACTAAAATTTTATCCAAAGGTCATACAGATTATTTTTTATGCATAAAACAATAGATCAAACTTTAACTGTCCCCTAAAAATACAATTTTCATCATTAAGGACTCAACATTGAACTTCACTAGTATTTGAAGTAATTTTTGTATCAAAACTGGTACTTGGGATAAATAAAATAAATACTCGTCCATGAAAACACCTAATAATTTGAATCAAAAAGTGTATTCTCTTAAAGCTTATAACGTGAGAAAATGGTATTATCGAGTCCGTAACAAATTTTGAATGAAAACCTTTTTTAAATCAATTAATTATGGATTTTATATCACTGAATTAAACAGTTTCTAATCTCAACCACACACACACTAGATGCTAAAACAATTATCATGATTATTGAAATTTGTTGTTGATTCATTAATTTTACAAATTTGGTTTTGGAATCTACAAAATATTAAGTTTTTTGCTATTTCTTGAAGGGGAAAAATGAATAACCTTTCTCATTTCAAAAAGATACTGCTGTTTTAGCTTTCGTGAATCATTTTTTTTCTATCCGTGCTTTTTGAGTTCAAAATTGAAACTAACTGACAGCGGCATCCAAATTAATGAGAAGTGTCAGGGTGCTGCTGTGGTTCTCAACGGGTGCGAAGTGGGCGGGGGGAAGATGTTGAGGGGCGGTGGATATAATTTGGGCGATAAGGGGGCGGTGGGTATATTTTGAAAAATGTTTGTGAAGACGTGCTTTGGTCAAGGACGGTAGGAAACCCCCTTCTCTTACATCACCAAGGATAGCTTTAAAATTTATTTTCTGAAGATGCCTTTCGAACACTGATCCTTTGAATAACGTCAAAGATGTTCGTCAATAACTCTTAAATTTCAAAGTTTTTGGAGGTGGATCCCCACTTTCATGGCGTAACAATCTATAACAGCCTAAAATTATGTCTCATTGATATTCACCAGAAACTTTTTAAATGAAGAGTCCTGTGTGTATGTGTGAATCAGGGATGTCATTTCAAGTTTTTCCAGGGGGGGGGGGGGCAAAGGGTCCAAACTCAATGCAATTTCATCGGAAAACATCAAAAGCCACGCCCACTTATGTGTATACATTGATTTCTCCAAATCAGGTGGGGGGCAATTGACCTCCCCCCTGCCCCCCCCCCTAAATGACGGGCCTGCAGTGAATCTAACACTCCCTGCTCACCTAACATAAATTGCAAAAAAAAAAAAAAAAGCTTAAAATCGAGTTTTCAAATTTTCACTTAAAAAAAATTTAAACCATAGAAAAATCCAGAATCACCCACCCCTTCCTTTACATAACCACACATAGCTCAAAATTTCGTTTTCAGACAATTCCGTCGAAGAGCTATCGAAATCTTCATTCTCAGAGACAGCCTAATGATTTTTAAAAATGAGTATCGAAAGGGTCTCGAAATATCCGCCTGCTCTTTCTCCAATCGGACCAAACTGAGCCTATTGCATTTTAAGGAGGTTAGTATCTAAACATTTCTGGAAGAGATCCACCTTAAACCGACTTTTTGTGTCGTTAGAGTATCCCTCTGACAGTACCCAGGGTCTCAAGCAGGTTATTTAGTACTAAGTTTGGGTTTTTAATCCTAAGGTAGCTAACAACTCTGATGCAATTTACTCTGATGCTGCCAAAGGCGAACGTAATAGCTTTTAAAAGACTTATAACTTTTGGTATCTTATCTAAACTTCAAACTATATATTGCGCAAAAATAATTGCTCTGGATTAAACTCTTTTTGTAATGTCTGCATTCAATTTATTTCAGTTTTTTTTCCAATTAAAAGTTGATTTATAACCTGAAAGGGTTACGGGTGCTGGCGGTAGTTTTAAGTATTTGTCCCGCCTGTGAAAAATCGAATATCCGACTTCGTTATTGCCCATCCGCAGAAAAATCCTACAGTCAGCCTATACTACCTACAGTACCAGCAACATCGAAAAAACAAGAATTTTCTGATACATATAAATATAAATCTGCCCTTACTCCCTGAAAATCGTTTAATTTGGCGACTTTTCTTTAAGCTACCCAGATATTAAGACCTCATATTTCCACAAAGTGACGAGGGAAAATAACTCATGCGTCCAAAACATATTTTACAATGCTCTTTCGATAGTCGCTTATTTGAACTCTTTTCATTATAACACTATCGTATGGTTTCATGACAAGACAAACACAAGGGCATAAAATCAGCAAAAAAAGAAACATACCATCCCTAGAAATATACCAAATATTTCAACTTGTGTGCAAAACCTAAGCAACAAGTGGATTTTTTGGTATAATTCCACGAGAAATCATCTGAGACATCTTGTTCTTGACCTTCGCCTACGTATCACCCTTCTTCTAAATTGCGTTTTCATTGTACTGATCACAAGAACCCATTTTCTGCAATTTCATGGTTCTCTGCTTAAAATTGGCATTGTTGCTTAAGTTTTGCACACCAGTGTATTAATGCTATATTTTAAACATATTTAATTTCACTTGAAATCCTAATAACTACATGTAGAAATGCTACTTAAATAAATAAAAATTACGGTTGGTTCGGGTAAGTGGGCCACTGGGGTAAGTGGGCCACTAGTATTATTAATAAGTGTTTAAGGGGAGATGTTCCACTTACCTCGTAGTTTTTCACTATTAGGGTAAGTGGGTCCCCTCACTATGGGGTAAGTGGGTTTCCTCATAATAATGATGATTTCAAAATAAAAAGCAGTTCTAAGGAAGCAATTTCTAAGATGAAATGATACATAATGATGCAGACTTAGAAGGAATTGATGGTTTAGCTACAAAAACTGCAAAAGCTGGTAAGAATGTATTTGAGAAACTTGCATCAAAGAAAACCATGAAGTTTTATGAAGTTCTAATTTTAGAATACGATACAAATAAAAAAAATACTGCTAAATTTGATATAAAGAATAGAAATTGCTACACTTTTTATTGATTTAATGTAAATGATGTTAGAATTATGACTGAGGATGAAATGATAATGTCTCTCCCTCAGCTCACTTCAAATAGACGCTGCCATTAAGTGTTTCCATTTTATTTTAACGTATATGTATATTTTTTATTTTACCAAAATTGATCTTAATCGACTTTATTATGTTTATTCAACACTAATTTATGTGTAAAAGCAAAAAATATGCCAAACGGCTTTTAATGAATCTCACAGACACAATTGTTTTGTATTCCGCTTTGTCATTTTCTGTCATACACATTTAAATGTAAGTAGATATCTCGTTATTGGATACATTAACAAAAAAATATTTCCTACTAAAATTTTGCATATTTTATCAGGTAGGACCCGCAAATCCTTTTTTTAGATATGCTCACCTTTAATATAAATAAAGAGGGGTGGCCCACTTGCCCCTTCCTAGAGGGTAAGTGAGTCCCTCACGTCATTTTTTAAAGAATACGATAGTTAAAAATATTTAAAGCATTTTTTTAGAAAATAATGCTGAACTTGTGTTTAATAATAATGTTCAAGATAAAATAAGTCAACAAGTTTAAACTGTTTTGCTTTAAAGCTGTTGTATACGGCTTTAAAAACGAACCGTCCTAAAAAGGGGACCCACTTACCCTAACCAACCCTATACTGGAAGTTTCTTAACTTATCTGCAATGCAATCGGTAGATCGTATAGATTTAAATTTACAAGCTGGGGCGATACTCGAACTTCTTACAGAAAACTAGAAAAAAAAATTGTAGAGGGGGGGAGGGAGGACAGTAAAACAAAATCATTTTTCGTGATTTTTAAAGTATTGTAGGGAGAAATATCCCCAAGACTCCGTTTTTGTTATTTATGTTCATGTTTTTGAACGTTTCCTTTAACGTGTCAAATTTTAATAAAATTTTAATTTTCAAAAATTTCAGAATTCTTAAAGGTGGTTTGCTTGTCAAAATAAATACAATATTTTATGAGTTGTTTTCGTTTATTATTTATGAAATATATTTTAGAAAAAAAAAGCACATTAGGAACCTTACCATTCATTATTTCCTTAAGATGCGTGTATTGTGGCATTCTTAAAATGCAAGAATAATTTTTAAAATTTCAGTTTTATAAAGCTTTTTATTTATTTATTTATTTATTTATTTATTGATCAAGACGTTTCTTTAAAAAATTTGAAAAAAAAATATGTTAACTCAAAGGGTTCTTCAAAGCGTGAAATGGTGAATACCTCTAGGCTGTAGCACGGAGGATTGATAAATAACACAGGTCTACAACCAAAAAACTGCAGGGTATATTTTGAGTGTACTTAATATTTTTCGGTGTGCTGAATTGGAAAAAGACCTCCGTTTTTATGCATCACGTACAGTTTTTCAGTAAAACGTGTGTACTGACTGTGGTAATGTACCATTTTACCTCTATATAACTAAAGAAAAACTGTACTAATTTATGATTTTAAAAAATAGTTTACAACAAATGGTTTTTCTTATTTGATTCTTAGATATTCAAAGAGTACCCACAGTTATAAAAACTGAAAAAAAGGGAGAGAGCGTGGGTGTAGGTCAGATGGGGAAGTACAAACAGGAATGCTACACTCACCTACAGAGCCACATTGATCAGGTTCAAATATGCTGCACTGATAAATAATTCTTGGAATTTTCATGATTTTATTAAAATGCGAGTAATAGTGATAAGTGAGATAAGGAGTGTGAGGGGATTTTTTTTTTTGTTTGCTTTTCGTTGGATTTGTTTATTAAAAGTGTTGGTTTGTGTGTTTTTTTTTTTTTTTCTTTTTAATGATTCCCCTTTCTTATAAGATCTAGGAAAATAAAATAATATCCAAACAAGCAGAAATGCTGCCATGGTGCATTTTCTTAATCAAGCTGACACTCCTTTTAAACATAGAACCATTCAAAGGTGTTTGGTTCTAATCGCGGCTTTCCAGGTTGGAGAGTATCGTGGTTGATCGTGAGAAGGTTCTGTTTCCACCACCTTACATTAACCCCTTAACCTACGATTTAGATTCGAAGATGTTGGGCCGAAATTGTATACAAGTTCGCGCAGCGTTCGGGACGTTCGCACGACTTGGGTACACGCCGATCCGGGCAATTGTAAACATGACGGACATTCTTACATCTTATGGAAAAAACTGAATAATGGAAAGAAACAATGTTATGTCGATTATAAGATCAACATAGCCGAATCTCTACTGAAGAAAATGCCAAAACCGATTTATAAAGAACGAGGCGTATTATCTTCCGGAGATGCGCCAGACAGACTTTGCGCGAAGGAATGGGCTCATTTTCCAAAGCACATTGATCCAACACCCTCTAAATTAAAACCGTCAAAACGTTGTACAGTTTGTCACAAAAATAAAAAACGGAAAGAAACAACGTGGGAGTGTAAAAAGTGTAAAGTTCCGTTACATGTACCAGAATGCTTCGAAAGATATCATACCGTTACAGATTACTAATTTTGTATTTTGGAGTTTTGTATAAATAAATATTTTGTAATACTTGCGCCTACCACAATTATTGCATCAGACTGAAAATGCGTATCAAATGTTCCACGTAATATTTACATCGGGCCCGATCACCGTACGCGGGCTATGCCCGTAATATTTACTTCTGGCCCGATCACCGTCCGCGGGCTATGCCCGTAATATTTACTTCTGGCCCAATCACCGTACGCGGGCTATGCCCGTCATTGTAGGTTAAGGGGTTAAATTTGGACTGATGAAGTAATTTATCAAGTTTTTGTCAAAATATGGAGACTATTTCCATTATGTTTTTCGAAGTTTTAGAAATTGTTTGAATCTAAATTGAGAGAGGAAATATTCACAGGAACTGAGATATGCCAACTTTTATCTCACCCATTGTTTTTTTAATCAATGAATGAAACTTTAAAAAAAGGCCTGGAACCAGGCCCCTCATTTAGGGGGAGCAGGGGGGGGGGCAATTGCTCCCCCCTGACTTTGAGAAATCAATGTATTTACTTATAAGTGGGTGTGGTTTTTGTTGTTTTCTGGTGAAATTGTATTGTGTTTTTACCCTTTGCCTCCCCCTGGAAAAACTTAAAATGACGTCCCTGCCTGGAACTCATTCAAGGATGTGGTACAATTTTTTTTGGGAAGTTACAAAGATTTTCGCTACAAAAACATGGTCAAGAGGATGCTGGCTGTATTCAAAGCTCAGCACTGCAACATGAGTTTAAAAGTTCATTTTCTACATTCTCATGCAGACTATTTCCCGAAAACCTTGGTGGATTTAGTGAGGAACGAGGTGTAAGATTTCATCAAGATGTGAAAGACACGGTATACGCCCAAAATGTCGCGGCCAAAATGTCGCCGGGAAAAAATGTCGCGGGCTAAAATGTCACGAGTCAAAATGTCGCGGGCCAAAATGTCACGGGTCAAAATGTCGCGCATCAAAATGTCACACGTCAAACTGTCGCTGCTCAAAATGTCGCCGGTCTAAAATGTCGCCGGTCAAAAATGTCGCGGGTCAAAATGTCGCCGGCCCAAAATATCGCCAATGCAAAATATCACCAGTACACAAAATGTCACCAGCACACAAAATGTCACCAGTACACAAAATGTCATCAGTACATAAAATGTCACCAGTACACAAAATGTCGCCAGTCCAAATGTCGTCAGATAAAAATGTAGCAGATCCGATATTGATACAGTTTGTACCAAAAATTAAAACATGCGAAAAGACTTTTTACCAGCAAATTAGCAAAAGATTGTTAATTGCTGTTGATGAATGTATGCGTAAACGATAGTATGGACTAAAAATTTTGAAAAATACTAAAAAAAATTTACCCTTTCGGCTTGTAACTGTTTCGAGCGTTTTCCAAGACACAAATAGCTTTAAAATAAGCGTACGTTATTTATTTACAATAGCTTATTTCACCATGACTCGCTATCTATCAACTTAAAAACTTAATAGATTAGCAGCCCGAGCCAAGTTTAATCGATGTCGAAAAGAAAATTTAAGTGTTAAAAAAGAAGTTGAAGAAAAATGATAGACTGATGGTTGAAGACAGACATACATGTTTAAAACTTGGTTTTTGTTAAAATTTCTTGCATGATGTAAAACAAGTCTATATTATTTAATAATATGTGTTTTTATTTTCTTCTACATATAATGTGTAAAAGAAAGTATTGGATCAGTGAAAAATCGTCAATTTGGAAGTATTTACACGTTCTAGCTTGTGCTGAATTCAATTTTACCATTTATTTTTTTAAAGGAAAATGTGTAAGTGTGTATCGGCGTGACCCATTTTTTGGGAGCGACTCTACCTCAAAATTCACTGCATGAATTAGAATAAAATTCGGTACATACATGCACCAATATGTGATTCAGTGCTGATTGGTTTTTGCCGCAAGTTCTTCTAAGGAAGTTTTTACATATAAGAATAATGGATCGTTTTCAGCATAGCGTGACTATTATGTCTGAAGAAGGTTCAGACGAAATCAAATAAACTATTAGCCCATAGGAAGCCTTCAGAAGATACACCACAGCATCGAGGAAGCAGATCAATAAACTTTTTATTTTTCAATATTTGTGAGTGATGTGTATCAAGAAGTAATGCAAGTATTCAGACAAAATTTTGTTTGTAGAGTGGTCTTAAAGGGCGATATGCTTATTCATTTCTGGAGTTAATCAGCTCAGAAATGGCACTGTACCTTCGTTACAATCACTATTTAAATGTGGATTTGAATATGATACCATTTTTCCTCTTGACATTTCACCTCCCCTTCCACCATACAGTTGTTATAAAGAAAGCAATAATTCCATAAAAGAGCGTGCCCTGGTGTGTTTCCTAATCTATTCTCCAATGTGTCCCTAATTTGATTTCAAACGTCCCCAACCTACTATTAAAGAAAATGTTCTAGAAGAAAATTGCCGGCTGCGCGGTAATTAAACGGTATTCAGTTTTTGCAAAAGATAAAAACGGAATAAATTTGCTGTAAAAAGATTTTACAGCAAATTTGTTTAATTTCTCAGACCGAAAAACATCAAAATCAGTTATAACATCCCATGCATTTTTTTTTTTTGCAGATCTGTGTAATATATACTAATAACAAAGTTGAAGAGTTTATTTGTTTGTTTGAACTCGCTAATCTCACGAACTATTGTTCAAATTCAAAATTTCTTCTTGTGTTGAATAGTACGTTTTATCAAGAAGGCTTTAGGTTTTTTTTTTTTGCATTACGCACCATGTAAGGAGTTATTATAATAGTTTTAAAATAACAATGGCCGAAAAGCACGAGCGTATTATTTTCCACTCTTTACAAGAGATGGCGTTCATTAGAAGTATTGTTTTGGCAACTGTGTGCAGAGGGAGCTACAAAGATTATCAATGGATGTGTCAACGCGCAATTTAGGCGCCAAGAAATAGTAGTGTTGACGGAATGAATACCATAATTCTAGGTAAACTTTCAAGAGATAGCATAAAGTAAACTTCCATTGAAAATGTAAATGGCTCAAGAAGATACTGTATGAAGAAACTACCTTTGTGCAGAAATTTATAAAGAAAAACTAACGTTAATTAAGCACAAATACGCAGGGATACTGCAGACACCCCTAGAGAAAATGACCGAATTTTACAGTCTTAAAGGCGGTTTTTGGACAGGCGGTAAAAGCCGGTCAATGCCGGCTTTGACCATCTACGTCTTAGACGGTAAAGACCGGCTTCAGCCGTCTAAGACCGGCTTCAGCCAGCTAAGCCAAAGAAAGTCGGCATTGACAATCTGTTATCGCCTGTCCATAAACCGCCGGCGTACTGCTGATGAAAAGGAGAAAGCTTATGCAAATAGTTTTTAGGATCATGGTTTCAAATTTAAAGAAGATGGATTCAAATTCAGAGCAATTATATAATCCCAAATATCATAACAAAAAAAAAGGAGGTGCTTAGAGTGATCTCATAAAATTATGAAGTTACATACAATTAGGGCTGCAATTTGGGTGGGGATACCAGACCTATAGTACCGAGGCCTGGAGCTTTAAGGAGCCCACAAAGTCATAAAACTGTTTTTCCAATAATAATGTTCATAATTTCATCGAAAAAATTAAGCTATTTTCCAAAAAACCTTGCATTACATTGCCGATTCTTGACACTACAAATATAAATGAAATACTCTTGCATTAAAGAAAAAAAAATCAAAAGTTTTTGAACACATGAGGGCATAATTCCTTAAAACTGGTCAAAGCCGAAAACGACCTTGCAGATTTAAGCCCACAGAAGCGAATACAGGAGTGGTTGGATGTAGAAAAAGTCAAATGCAATACTGTTGGCCTCCCTTTAACGAATACTGTCGGTTCCAAGAAATATTATTCGATTAAGCGGGGATCTTTAACATTGCGTCTATGGGACGGGTTCCAGGATTTTTATTCGTTTATCCGTTACCCGATTAGGCAAGGACGGCAGTATATATGTGTGGTAATAATTTCGACACTCAATTCAATTATTTTTCAATTTATATTAGGAATGCAGGTTCTGCTTAAATTTTTACATTCAGAACTTTTTATTTCGAAATTTGATCTTTTTTTGTTGGTCCATCCGACTTCGTCTTGCTGAAAATTCATAGTAAGCAGCATTCAAAATTACTGCTGGTCCACTGGTCCCAAACCAGTAAGACTCGCCTTGAACCACCACAAAAAATAAAATTAGTGGTTCGAGGACCACAAATGTTTTAAAATAATTTCCAACTCTGGTATATCACATATATAACGTACCGGGCCCCATTGGTAGCGGCGGCCCTGCAAACAATATTACCATGTAGCAACACTTGAAGGGCCCTTCTCTTCTCCACTAACGGAAGTTTTCCGTTACAAATTGCACGCTAAACTTTTCCTGAGAAGTTCTCTCTGGTCATCGTAAAGATGGCAGGAAAGGAGGAAGTGAACTGTAGAGTCGACCACACCACACCTAGGACATAACGGGGACGGACCCCTCTTGATTTTGAAAAGTTTGTCATTGGTCATAAGAGTCCAAGTCCGGAGTTTCGAAATACATCATAGAAGCGATTTTTTGGGATTAGCCGTTTGACCTTATTCAGAGAGATGTTGAAAATTAGCGGCGAACTTCGATATCTCCTGTGGCAGGCTACCTGTGGCAGAAAGCTGCCGACACAGCGACATTCTCGCGGCATCATGGAGACAGCGTGCAAAAAGATTTTTGTGATTGAGAGCAGAAAAAACAAAAAGCTATGAAAAAACATGATATAAAACAGCCACCAGAAAAAAAAACTCTTTGAATCTATAGTACTAATGTCATTTTTATAAATATAAACATCTTGTGTTACTGTAAGAGGGTTTCATATATATTTATTATTGAAGAATATTCATGTCGCAGAAAGAAATTGGTTGTAGAAAATCTGTCGCAGAAAACTGAAAAAAATTCTGGCACAGGGGGAGAGACATTCCTCCCAGGTGTGTCTTTTAATGGTCTTGATGATATCGCCACATGCGACCCAGTGGAGGATGAGATTCTTCGTGTGGCCAAGGTTGGCCAATTCATCTGCTTTTTCATTCTCTTCAATTCCCACATGAGCTGGGTTCCAGATTAGTCGAATTTCCGTGTGAGAATCGACCATATTGCAAACGGATTTCCCCGACTTCTTTGGTGTTCATTTGTTCATTTGTTTAGTTGTGAGGCCTCTGCTACACCTGGAAAAGCGATTCTTTGGTGAGGAGAATTAAGTGGTTTGAATCAGAACAATGTGCGTAGTGATGACTCGTTGCCAATCGCGGGAATAGTAATTCCTGTTTGCATCGTGATTTAAGTCGATGGCGTGAAAGTAGCACTGATATATGTTTAGTTATTGTTATCAGATCACCGATTTCATACTTTAAAATAATTTTTACAGCAAAAATACATTTTTGAAATTATTTAAATCTTTTAACCCATTAATGCCTGACATTTTTTTTTTCAACGATACTTTGTATACTGGTTACAAATAGTGTTTAATGGACAGGAAAAATAGTTAAAAAATTATCATGTAAAAAATAAATTTTTTATTTAAGAAAGAAAAATCGTCCCTAAAAAGGGACGCTAGGCACCAGAGGGTACATACTTTTTACCAAAATTTTTTTTTCTGCCTACGATGTAATATTGAAAATGACAATTTATAAGAAGAAATAAAAGCAGCAATTAACATAAACTGGGAAGTAGATTCAGAGAACAAGGAAATATTGGTGTTGTTGAGTATGAAAGTCAGCAAAACATTTGTTCTGCAAACCTACGTATTGCATTTGCTGCATTCCGATAAGCTCTTTTACTTCAATGGGCACATCTTACCTGAGTCTTATTTAAAGCAATATAACAACTAGCCCCATAATACCTAACTCAACTCTCTTGAGCTCAATGCATGTTGTACAGCAGCTTCTAAAATAAAAATGAAGAGCGGCTACCACCATTTTTTAGAGTGGATCAAAAACCGGTAGTTCCCGATATTTGATACATGGTATCTTTTTCCCTATGCAACGATTGTATTGAGCAACCATATATATTTGGTTCATCAATTTCAATTACTTTCTTTTCGCTATTGGATAATCGCTTAGCCTTTACAATAGGATCAACTCCATGAAGATTCAATGCAATAGTTATGACATTGCTATTATTCCACAGAACCAACGTAATATTATTTTACCTGTCATCGACATTTATTCAAAACTTCCTCTCTTTTCTTTTTTGAACAACGTAACTTTAGTTCATGAGCATTTTTTAATCCGATTCTTGCACAAAACCTTGCTGAGACAAATAATCACGTAGGAGCGCAAGAGAAGTAAATAAATTGTCACAGTAGAGATCAAAATTGGCATGCTCGGGGAATTCTGAAATTAAATCTGCAACCCCCCCCCCTTTCCCAAACAACAGACACACATGCAATCCTTGAATTCTTCATCAAGGTGAAATGCTAAGCTTCTGAAACAGCTTAGGGCTTCTTCCCCCCCCCCCCCAACAGTCAGACTAAACAATAATAAACACCTAAATGCATAATGGAAAAGTAATTAAATACAACGAATAATTAGTGTTTTAAACAATTACATTTTTGAAATAGCTTTCTTTCAAAATTTACCTTGAGTATTTTTTGTAATTAAAAAAAAGAAGAGACAATATTTAAGAACACTGTATAATTAAGTTTATATACAGGGTGTCCACTCCAATCGTGGACCAATAGCTAATTTCTAAACCGTTAGAGATAAGCATAGAGTTTATTTAGGAAAAAATCTTCAAATTACGAAAGGAATTTTGGGTCTATTCAATGTTTTTCAAAAAATCAAATTTTGAAAGAGTTACGAAATTTAAATTTTTATACAGGCCCCCAGTCCTATCAATCATATTTAGTAAAACATTCTTGACACCGTAACGTTTAAAACTAAAAAAAAATCACTCTTCTACCACAAAAATTGACCGAGTTATGACGTTTTGAAAAATCAAGATTTTGAAGGATTTCGCATACGGTCCCTTAAGCCATCTCTCGATGACGTCATGAAATAGTGCAAAATCTTGATTTTTCAAAACGTCATAACTCGGTCAATTTTTGTGGTAGAGGAGTGATTTTTTTTTAGTTTTAAACGTTACAGTATCCAGAATGTTTTACTAAACATGATTGATAGGACTGGGGGGCTGTATAAAAATTTAAATTTCGTAACTCTTTCAAAATTTGATTTTTTGAAAAACATTGAATAGACCAAAAATTCCTTTCATAATTTGGAGATTTTTTCCTAAATAAACTATATGCGTATCTCTAACGGTTTAGAAATTAGCTATTTGTCCACGATTGGAGTGGACACCCTGTATATTAATTAATTTAATGTGATTAGATTTTGAAAATAAAATAAGTTTTAAAATGAAAATTATTATCTGTTTTTCAGTCTAAAAACATTTACTAACTTATTTTGATATAAATTATAGATTCTAAGCAAGAAACTAGCAACGGTTAAACAATGCAGCCTTTGGTGCCTAGCGTCCCTTTTTAGGGACGTTCTTAAATTGCTATAAAATCCTAAAAAAATTTAAATTTTACAAAATTGCAAAAAAAGGTAAACTAAAACATCGATCCAAGTAGCACATGTATCAAACACAGATAGATTTACTTGTTAATAACTTTAAAAACTTAGTTTTTTGTTCTTGAGATTGTGAACTATGTAATTTTTGATAAAGATCATAATCAAATGGCTACAGATCACACTTTACGGCGGTTATGTGCTGCAATCTGTTAATACAGATTTGAAGCAATACCAAAGTAATAATTGAACACAATTATTTGGTTGAAATGTTCATTTTTGGAAAATTCAGACACACTTTTTGGACCGTCCCTAAAAAGGGACGCTAGGCATTAATGGGTTAAAGAGCAAAAAAAAAAATTTTATTATTTTTTTCCAGGGCAAAAACCTTACAACAGCTTAACTGCGAAATTCACTGTTTACATCCGAAGTATTCATTTCTGTTACACATGATAGCACATTTACAGATTTTCATTTAAAGTCTTACCTCTCTAATGAAATGGATACCTTTGTGCCAGGCACGGATCCAAGGGGGGGGGCAATGGGGGCAATTGCCCCCTGAAAAAATAAGGGGCGCCGAGGGCGCCATCCTTCTCGCCGACCAAAAGCGCCTAGGTGTTTTTGGTACTTAAAATACCAATACTGCTTCAAGCTTCAGCGCCGACGAGGGCACCTCCATCTCACTGACCGAAAGGCGCTCTGCGAACTTTAAACGTCAATACGGCTTCGAGCTTTGGTGCCCTGGAGGGGGCGCTCCAAAGCTTCAAGGGGGAGCCCGCCAACCACAATAGGCGCTCTCCGTACTACAACGTCAATACTGCTTCAAACTTAGGCACCCTGAGGGGGCGCTCCCAAAGCTTCAACTGGACGCACGCCAAAGACGCCCTCTTCTCACCGACCGAAGGCGTTTAGGCGCTCTCCGAACTTTAAACCTCAATACTGTTTCAAGCTTCGGCGATCCGGAGTTGGCGCTTCCAAAGCTTCAAGGCGATGCACGCCAAAGGCGCCTAGGTGGTCTCCGAACTTATAAAAAAAAACAATACTGCTTCAAGCTTCGGTGCGCCGAGTGTTGCCCCCTCGCCGACCGAAGGCGCCTAGGCGCTGTCCGTACTTAAAACGTCCATACGGCTTCAAGCTTCGGCGACCCCTTCCCACCGACTAGGCTCTCTCCATACTTGAAACGTTAATACTACTTCAAGCTTTGCCGCCTCTGAAGGGGCGTTTCCAAAGCTTCTAAGTTGCTCGCCGAAGTCGCCCCTCTTCTCACCGACCAAAGGCGCCTAGGTGCTCTCCGTACTCAAAAACCAATCGTGCTCCAAGCTTCGGCGCCCCTCAGGGGGCTTTTCCAAAGATTAAGAGGGCGCGCGCCACAGATGCCCCCTTCTCATCGACCGAACAATACTACTACAAAAACTACTACTGCTATACAAGCTTCGGCGCCCCAGAGGAAGCGCTTCCAATCTTCTAAAGTTTCTAGAGGGTGCCGAACGTGCCCTCATCTCACCGACCAAAAGCGCCTAGGTACTCTCTGTACTTAAAACGCCAATGCTGCTTCAAACTACATAGACTCTTAACACCCAGAAACAATTTCACTAAAAAAATAAGTTAGTAAAAGAACATTTTACAAGCGTAGCCTAAAACGTCACTTAATCCCCCCCCCCTCCTCCCGCCCACAGCAGGAAAAAAGCCCACGAACCAGAAAAACAGCAATAGTTACACGTGGAAATATTTTTTCGTTTCAGCTGTTCTCAAACAGCGTTTCAGCTGTTTGTTTTTATACCAGAGAGTATTGTAAATATCAATCTGGAAGAGAATGAAGAACTCGTTGAATCCCTCCTCGATCACTTCGGACCTCTTTTTGAGGTCGACAGAAGAACTGCCTCATTCATCCTAACAGATGAAATGATGTTATGGAAAGGAAAATGGATTCAAGGAATAGAAAAAAAAGCAGAGCTCCCGGCTACAGCTTTACACGCATTATCTAGTTGCAATGCATTTCCCATGATAGAAAAATATCTGAAGATCCTTGCAACACTTCCAATGTCAAATGCCTCCACTGAACGATCCTTTTCCTCACTGCGACACCTCAAGACATATTTAAGGTCAACAACGACGGAAAATCGTCTGGTTGGTCTGTACCTTATGCATATCTATAGGTATATTCCTATTGATGTAGAGAAAGTCATCACGAGATTTGCAAAAAGCGGAAGTAAAAAGCGGAGGCAGTTAGTACACTGCGATGCAAAAGTTTAGACAAAATGCAAATATGTGAATAAAAAGAAAACTATTCAACGAAATGCTTTCAAATTTCTACTGCAGGTTCACAATATGGTCCCAAATATGTGTCTGGAGTTCTTATAACTATAACTGGAATCAAATTTTGGATATTACAAAAGATATTTTTTTACATTGTTGCAAAAGTTTAGACAATAGTCAGATTTTATGCAAATATCCCTTGAAATGTGATTGGAGGAGGAAATGCGGAACTGTATTCATTTATAAAGTGCAGAGATTGCTGAATTAATAATCAAAATCTCAAAACCTCTTTAGTTCTCGTGTAAAGAAGATGAGAAAGTTTGAAAGCCGAAATTTGAAAATGAACCTATTTTATTAATTTTTTGTCTTTTAAATCGGCTCTAGTATGGTAGTACATTGTTTTTTACTTTGTGGAGAGCAAATTCAGACATGCGTATCGATCAAAAAGTCCAAGAAAAATGATATTTCTTAAGGATGAAGGAATTGAAAAAACGGCTCAGACTGACGATTCGCCCCTTAATCCTACAAAACTTCAACTTGGGTCAAAAACAGCACGTGACAGCATAAGTAGATGAACAACTGAATCGGAATGCATAAAAAAACAAAGAATTGTGCTTGAGCCTTTTCGGACAGAGTGTCCCAAATAAGCCAGATTTTATTGGTAAAAGCAGCACAGCATATGATCATTGGATATTTCTCAAGTCCCGCGAAAAGAATTATAATCCATCTAGGCCATCCCAATTTAATAATTTTTATCAAAGAAAGTACCATTCATTTTTTAGTCACGATGATACATATGCTGCTTTTCACATTAAAATCTGGCTTATTTGGGACACTCTGTCCGAAAAGGCTCAGGCACAATTCTTTGTTTTTTTTATGCATTCCGATTCAGTTGTTCATCTACTTATGCTGTCACGTGCTGTTTTTGACCCAAGTTGAAGTTTTGTAGGATTAAGGGGCGAATCGTCAGTCTGAGCCGTTTTTTCAATTCCTTCATCCTTAAGAAATATCATTTTTCTTGGACTTTTTGATCGATACGCATGTCTGAATTTGCTCTCCACAAAGTAAAAAACAATGTACTACCATACTAGAGCCGATTTAAAAGACAAAAAGTTAATAAAGTAGGTTCATTTTCAAATTTCGGCTTCCAAACTTTCTCATCTTCTTTACACGAGAACTAAAGAGGTTTTGAGATTTTGATTATTTATTCAGCAATCTCTGTACTTTATAAATGAATAATACAGTCCCGCATTTCCTCTACCAATCACATTTCAAGGGATATTTGCTTAAAATCTGGCTATTGTCTAAATTTTTGCAACAATGTAAAAAAATATCTTTTGTAATATCCAAAATTTGATTCCAGTTATAGTTATAAGAACTCCAGTCACTTATTTGGGACCATATTGTGTACCTGCAGTAGAAATTTGAAAGCATTTCGTTGAATAGTTTTCTTTTTATTCACATATTTGCATTTTGTCTAAACTTTTGCATCGCAGTGTATAATCGAGCAGCGTTACTACAAGCAGGATTGAGGCATTAATAGCATTTGAATTTGTCCAATGCAGAATTTTTTTCTTTAATTTCTTTTTGTCTTTTTTGTTACGTCACTTAACTGAAAAAAAAAGTTCTAAAAATAATAACTTTTCTGTGAACCTACTATGTTTCTTGTTTTATTTATTTATTTATTTCATGCGGTGGGAGGCGGGCTAGAAACGCCATCGTAAAACTACATTAGTTCATTTTCATATTTTTTCTTTCCTACACTAATGTATTTTTATTTCATATTATTTTTACTGAACGGACAAATAACTGCTTGAATCTGAAGAAAATGAATAACAGACCAAAAAGCATTTCCCCCACTTTAACTCATTTTAACTGGGAGGGGGGAGCGCCAAACTGAGAATGAAACTGCCCCCTCCTGAGAGAAATCCTGGATCCGCGCCTGCTTTGTGCATAAAAAGCGTATAAGCCAACATTTTCAGCCAACATTTTCATAAACTGCTTCTATGATTTCATATCACTAACCTCTCCCATAAAACATATTAATTACTTTATAAATAATGTAAGCGATTTCAATTTTATGTATCAAAAATGTAATGACATCCCTTCTTTATAAAAAGCTAAAAAATATTTCCTATCCAAAAGGAACTAGACAAACACAATTTGCTATTTATTTAGTTACTTTGAAAAAAAAAAATGTATAATATCATAAAAAGGGTACAACCAAAGTTTAGTTGCTGTGCACCTTTTGACAACCATTTGTATATTTTGTCTAGTTTTACTAACCTACCTAATGGAAATTTATTATTTTTCATATCATTGCCCAAATTAATATTCCTGTCTTGACCTTTTAAACTGTCATCAGAAAACAAATTTATCATTGAATCTTATTTCTGAAAAAACAAAGTTAATTTATGTTCTGCTATTTTAGAATTCAACTTGCAATTTCGCATAATTCTCTCGTTTTCTCTTTGTTTATACTTTTTCTGCTGAACAATAAAAAACTTGATGTGTATTTTCATATCTTTAACAATGTAATGTAACTTTCTTTGAAAATTATCAAAATCTACAAAAAAAAAAAAAAAAAAAAAAAACTTATGTCAAATTGTTATATTAAAAAAGTGAATCCTGCTGCATAAAAAATTATTTTTAATAAATTTCTTTTTGAATTTGTGAATATGTGATTATTTAAGATACGCTTTGTCCCAATTATAATTTGCATTCGTCCTGCTTTACTGTAGATATTCTCCTTTGTTACAATGTAGCATTGGAAAATGAACAGCGTTCACCAAAGGGGTGAAAGTTGGTACCGGCTTTGATAAAGACAGTCACAGGCAGTAAAGGTGGCTGAAGGCGATACCGGCTTCAAAGAAGACGGCTGAAGGCGGTACCGGCTTCAAGCAAGGCGGCTGAAGGTGGTATCGGCTATTTTCTAAGGTAGCAGAAGCCGGTCATTTTTACTAGGGACGTGTTTCGGCGTTACAAGGAACGCCTTTTTCAATGCAAAAAAAAAAAAAAAATTGAACTTATGGACATAGATATCTGCATCCATAAGCTCAGAATCTTTTTGCATTGAAAAAGGCGTTCCTTGTAACGCCGAAACACGTGTCTGCCGTATAACAGCGTATTTGTGCTTAATTAACGTTGGTTTTTTTCTTCAGAAGATACTGTATACTACCCACAAGAGTTTCTCAATTCCGAGTGGCCCTCCTCCACGTTGTCTAAAATTTAAAACTGGCACTCAATTCTTTTGCTCAGAAACCTTAAACCACCAAATTTGTGAACGGAACCAGACTCCAAGTCTTAGTAATAATGTGGTAGTTGCTATAGTCCAACAGTTGGTCAAACGGTGCTAATACCTAGTATTCCAATGACTCCTAATGATTTACCTTTTAATTTTAAAAGAATACAATTTCTCATTAAGTTTTTGTTTGCTGTAACCATTAATAAATCACAGGGATAAACATTTAAGCACGTAGGAATAGATTTACGTCAGGATTGTTTCGCAGACGTATTATACGTATGTTGCATTATCAAGATCCGGTTTTGGAGAAACCCAGTACGTTCTACTACCAAACGAAAACAAAACTAAATGTATCGTGTACACAGAAGCACTTTAAAATACGTTCTTTATATTAAATATTATTATATCTATCCATATTTGATAGGACTCATTTTTTTTCCAAAAGTTTTTATTTTTACGCTTCCCCGTGTCATTTTTACTACATATTTATCATATACATATTATAAAATGGTGTACTTAAAATAGTTTAATAGTTTTGGTTCTTACTAACGAGGGTTAAACCACAGGGCACAGCTATGTCCTAATAAAGGTCTTTGAAGTAACAATTTATATCCATTATAATGCAAAGGAATTCTTTTTCTCATTTTTTGCTCAAGTTTTGTTAATTTTGTGTTCAGAGGTAGCCCGTGCACCGCTGGGCCACGCAGCTAGTATTACATAGTACAGAACAGAGGTACTAAAAGCTACAAATAGCTATCCATAAATGACGTCAAACTCTTTTTTTAACACATTTGCCCCTCCCTCCCCCTTTATATGTCACCTCCTTCAATCCCCTTTTTTTGTCACCTGTCATGCTACTTTTAATTAACACATCATAAAAAAGTGTCACACTTCCTGTTGCGCATTGTCACCAAACGCTCAGAATTTCACGCCCCCCCCCCCTCTGAAATATTGACATTGTTTATGAAAATATTTAAAAAAAAACCAAACTCCTTGAAACAAATTCTGAGTTCTAGAGTATAATACCAAAAAATGGGTTACTTGTCAGAACCCATGTGTTTAAAGCTCAGAAATAAAATAAGCTTATGCACATGGTCCCAAAAAAAACATAAAAGCTTTCTCTACAAACTTGACACCTGGACGTTGAGCAAGACAATTTCATTTTTGAGCGATCTAATTTGAATTTTATGATTTTTTTTATTGCAGCCTGAGAAGGAAATAAGGAACAGTTCCAGTGGTCGGGACACAATACAATGATGGCTTTAGAGCTCATCAGACAGCACACTGAATTGAGAAATATATGACAACATACCTGGTACTGATACGGAAGGTTAAAAAGTTCTCTCTGTCTTTCGAATATCCAAGGGGAATAAATTTTTGGAATTGCGAACGTAGAAGAAGGTTATAGAATAAGTAAAATAGGCATTTTAAGCTAAATAACGATTTCAAGAATGTATAATGAAGCATGTGATCCAAGTCCCATTTTTGTCTCATACCATGCGTGATACAAAATTCGTGAACTAAACTAAACAAGTAAAACAATAAATATTTTCTTCGCACCTTCTTGAACATACATTTGGTATGCACATATTTGGTACCACTCAGTTTACAAAATACCATTTTTACATATTTGTCAAATTTATAAGCATAGACTTTGACCTATTTCTTTATACATATATTTCAGCTCTTTTACATCGAAAAAGTTTTCGTATCACGACCATTAAATAATCGTTAATACCAAGAAAGAAGTAATCAAATTTATTAAAGAATACATATTTTCGAAACTTGATCATTTATGTCGACCAGACTCTTATACTTTTTATTAGCTCCTCTCTCCCCACCCCACAAAAACAGGTTTTTACCTTTCTTTTATATGATAGTTTGAGTTCCACCAAGGGTTTGATCAGGTTTAAAATATTTCAAACAATACAGCATTTGACTCAACGTAAAACTCTAAACTTTTACAACTTCAGACGAAGCATATTAGTTTTCTTTCACAAAACTATATTAGAAAAATAAAATAGGCATATAAAACATAACCTTAAGATATTTTCCTTCAAAACATTTTAAGGGTATTTTGAGACATTTTAGAAACATTCACACTTAGTTTTCGGGGGAGGAGGGGGAATTGGAATGTTTTCCCTGTAAAAAAATTTAAAAAAAGTTACTTTACTGATTTGCCCGTGCGTACGCTATACGGGTAATCTGATTTCTATTGCACAGTTTCGCTTTCCCTGTTTCGCCTCAACTCTCTCTCTTTTGACTCGCAAATTATTCGTATAGTGATAGGTGTCCAGTAAAAGATAGATTGTGTTTTCTATTCTGACTGGATGGTAACTGTTAAATGAACCAAAAATGCGATTAAAAAAAAAGGTGACATGCTTTGGATGGAATCGCGGGAAAAAAAGAAACCATTAAAAGGTTAACAGAAAAAGAGAAAGAAAAAATCAGTCAACACATATTACAATTTTTTTTTATTTGAGTGATCAATGAAAAAGCTTTTGCTTTTGTTCTGGGACAGAAAGTGTCGGAGTGTTCAAGGAATTGTGTAAGCAGTTGTTGAAAAAATATTAAGAAAGAAATATTTTCGGACAGAAATCAAATATAGGTTGAAAACATAGTTAAAATATTGTCACATATGTGTCGTTAAAACATAATACTATTTATCTAATTAACTAGGCTTTATATTTCCAATATGCCAAAGATATTTCGATAACATCATTTCGGGGGTGAGAGTGAGTATTACAACTAGCTAATTATGATTCAGTTTTTTTTTTTCATAGTGCTCAACGTATAAATAGTTTTCCACGATTTTTGGAGAATGTGAAGAATTAATTTAAATTTTGTAAAACTACCATTTTCAGATTTTACTTGATAAAATGTTTTAACGAAAGTGAAACTTTCTATTTTTAAACTTTAAACTGTTTTTACCTAGTTTCAGTCCTCAGTCCACAATTTCATGACATTGAAAACTTGCCTTGTTAGCTAAACTGAGCATTTATCAGCACACGTAAAAAAACGAAAAAAAGAGAAAGGAAAGAAGAAACCCTCAGTCAACATAATTATGCGAGTATACACTTCATTTTTGAGTTAACTAGCTTTCTTTATTTGTTTCGTAAATGAAAAGTGCTTTCGATTTTGACACTCGAGAGGGAAATGTCGGCATGTTCCATGCCTTGTCCGCTTTTGATAGCAGTTGGCTGCGCGCAGTCTGCCGTGAAAAAGGCGGGCTTTGTTCCTTTTTCGAAAGACTTTTCGGCTTGCTGCACAATAAATGGCCACAGCATTATGAAATCCCCCCGTTCTATGCTTTTGTTCCAGCACAAAGCTTTCAAATCGATCTATAATTACTGCGGAAAAAAACACAATAGAACCGTTTTGGGTACAAAAAGTATCGTGTTTTGTTTGAATGGAAGACACTGTCACTGAATATTTAAGGGGAATTTATGAGCAGTTGTATTGGGCTTTCATTCATGGTGTGTGTGTTGCGTGGCGGGAAACTTAATTGCCTTCTGCGGACGCTCAACAAAGCAAATTCGGACAAAGAAAAAGTGGATTTTCTGCTTCCAAATTAAAAACCGAAAACATTGCACATGTTACGGAAGAAAGGGAAAATGGACTCTTCTATCTGATGCTCAGTAAATTGTCCTTAAGTTTTCCGATTGAAAAAATTTCATTTCACTACCAAACGTGCTACGGTTGTAGTGTCGCTCTAATAAATTACCGCTAGACCTTGAATATGTTTACTTCTATTTTGGAGAACTCTGTGAAAAAGGGAATGACGCCTATTTGAGGCGAAATACTTTCGAAAAAATACTAAGAAATCAGCCTAACTCAACACAGTGCCAGTTACATTTCCTTATTACCACAAAAAAAAAAAAAAAGAAGTTAACACAGTCTATGTCCTACTACTTTTCCCTAGTTCTTTTTGAACAGCGATTTGACCAAGGAAATTTTTTATTTAGGCTTAACGTAAATCGTTTTTTTTTATGCACGAATCAAAGTTTATTCTTTCAGCTTTAAAATAAGCTATGTTTGATCTTTCTACCAGTTTTAATAAATTTACCAGACTTCTTAGAATAAAGATCAAAAATGCCGAATTTTACTCAACCGTGGAGCAAAAAAATGGCTATATCTCAAAGAATAAAAAAATTTAAGAAAAAAAAAAAGTTTGGAAATATAGAATATTGGTGCATATTGCCTACCAAATTTGATCAAAATCAAAAATGGTGCGGCACTGCCTATTTTCTGATTTTATATGGAATGTGTTTGTGTCCAATGGACTCCTCAGCTACTGAACCGATTTTAACCAAATTTTGCACGCAGTTTCAGTTTGGTCCAACTTAAATGATAGGATAGTTTTTATCTCAATTTAGGATCGCAATACAGTGAACTCTCATTTATATTCCTCATTCATGCGCCTTTTTCACTTGTACGACGATTTTAAATGGTCCCAGCACATTCCATATCAGAATAATGATAGTATCCTTCGTTTATGCGTCGCTCTAAAGATAAATATTTCACTTATGCGCGGAATTTTCATTAAAATGTAAAAAAATTAATTTATTTTCTTTAAAAAATAGGCATTTTTCTTCACTTTTCTCTTTAATCTTTCGCCTTTACTGTTTAGGGAAGGCATTTTTTCCGCATGAACTAAAGTTTGGAGAGGGACAATTATCTATTATGCATCGTTTTAAAGGGAACAGTTTGTAATTAGGTAGTATGCTACAATTTTGTTCTCTTTTTATCATTGTATTTACGTTACGGTAATCGCAAAACCGTAGCGATACATCCCTTTTCTATAGAAACATTCTTATTCATTTTCTCATTAGAAACTAGATTGCGCTCTAGTCCTTTAAATAGGCTTGTTCACTTATACGTCTCTCTCACTTATGCGACTTTTCTGTTGTTCCCTTGGGCCGGCGTATAAGTGAGAGTTCACTGTATATTTTTTATTGCAAATTATCTATTTAGCTACCAGCTTTTCCGTATTTTTGGCTAAGCCTTTTTACTAAGCCTTTTTTGACACCTCCATGGCTGAGCGACATAAAGCACACGTTCTGGCAGCTTCCGGAGCGCAGTAAACAGGTTGTAAGTTAGCGGTGCGTTGAGTGTTATTTGACTTTTTTGTGAAGTAAATTATAAACAAACGCGTTACTTCCCTTGAAATTTATATGTGTTAAGCTGTCAGAAACGATTGTCACTTAAGAGTTTTTACGCCTCTGAGCCTGAGAGGTGGAAAGCGTGTGGTAGGATAGCTCCTGGACTGCATTTAAGTGGCTGTTCTTCTTACTACTATTATATATACAAAGGTTTGATCTTGCTGAAGGCTGTTTTTCCTCTTTAAAAAGTTTTCTACTTTTCACGCCATAGGCTTGACAGTAGCGTTTTACTTTAACACACACAAATGAAGGATTAATGAAAAAACATCTTTCACAAGTTTTGCAGCTGATCAAAAATAGGAATCGTTAGACCCAAACAGCGATTCCCGATTTGATTAAATGTGGCGACTTTTCTTAAAATTTCAGCAAACATATTTAGATAAAATGGGTAACGAGTCCGAAAACATTTTTTATAATGCTTATTCGATTGGTTTTGAGACCGCATTTGAAACTCCACATCATTTCTCAACTTTATTAGTTATAATGAAGCTTTTAATTTCATGGAACTTTTTTTTTTGTTAACAGTGTAACCTTGCAGCCATAGAAGTAGGTTATTGAAACAAATCTACTTCGCATTTTTTTCCGTCCAGAATTTTTTTCCTCATGAACAGTTTCATGGAATTTTTCACATTCTATTGTAGAAAAATAAATGTTTGCACCTGACGGCATACCACAAAAGTTAAAGAGAAGAAACTATTCATTTTAATATTTCGCTCCTTTTCGTAAAATGCGAATGAGTACCTCACGAATCCCCTCTTATAAATACAACTATATTTTTTCCATTTTTATGTCATTCTTTCAGCATAGTGTAATCAGGCATTTTAGATTCTTTGTGAATTTATACGTAATTATTGTTAGATTTTCCATATAAGTAAAAAGTGAATGTCAATGAGGTTGTGTGCATAAGAAAGATAATGGCGTAATAGCTTTTACATAATAAATAACAAATAAAAATACCAGGAAAACTGAATGATGAATGAAAACATAGGAATACGTATTTAGAGATAGTAAAATTTAAACCTCCATTGAAATCTAATTCTTCATACTCGCGAAGACAACACTTTTTCGTGTTCAGCCTTCAAATGACTTAAAAGTAGACAGGCAAATCCAGGCGTGATGTGCCAATTCCTTTGTCACGCAGATGGTGACATAAGGTCATACATTGTTCCACGCATATTAGGGACGACATCCGAACTGGAGTGAATAAAACAAGAAAGTTTGTGACAGAGGAAGAGCTTGCTTACTTGCATCAGCAAAACGGTCAGATCGTGAGGATTGGCGTAATCGGATGCTCCAACAACCTGCTCGCCATTCCTGTGAAGCGAAGCACGAACCAGGAGAGGAGAGCTTGTGAACGCTGAAACACACACCCGATACACTTGGCCAGGACGGACAGTATTGGAAGCCAAGACCAAGTAACTCCTGAAAAACAAAGACACATCAAAATATGAAAACTGTATGGATCGACACCGTTCAATAACAGATCGCTACTTTTTCAAATTGTCTATGCAGTCGATGCGTTTAGTGAGAAGTAGGAATAGAAAAGTGGAGTGGCAAAAATCTCGACATTTTTCAAACCTCCAGTTTGGAGTAACCGAACTTCTATCAAAACTCGTATGTATGCTAGTCAAATAATTCATTCATTCTTACCCTCGGTGTCTATTATTTCGGTGTCTATTACAGCTTTCAATTTCCCTGAATTTTTCAGGTTTGCCTTGATCATAATGACATACATACATTTCCCAGGTATCTGACAGTTTATACGTTTTTAAAAAATACCTTAAAGATACAAAATACTTATGCTCAGTATGTAACACTTATCATTGAACTATTTAAACCATTTTACCTTATTTTGTATTTATAATTGAATTCTATGTAATTATTAATCTTAATCTAATTCATTTTTTGTTATTTTTAGTATTTAAAGTCAGCAAAAGGCAAAAACACGGGGCAAAAATAATATACACTGGCGGAAAAAAAAATCCCAACACCAAGAAGGACTTGTGTTAGATAAACGAAATTTGGTAGGCGTGTTTATACAACTGAAAGATGACATCGATTGAAATTTCGTGTTCCGCGCATAAGTGTGGCGCAGCTGGCGTCACTCAGAACATGCAAATAAGGCTTGTTTTAAAAGCGTGTTGTGAAGCTAATGTGTATTATTTTTCCGTGAAATTGGACGAATTGCGTTCATTTTAGCCAGGAATACCTTTTAAGAAGACGAAGAAGCCATTATCAACAGCTCACCGAGTTTAAACGAGGTCGTACAAATTGGCTACGAGAAGGTGGATTTTCATTTCGCGATATTGCAGAAAGACTTGGGTGGGAATGTTTCCACCGTGCATGATTATTGGAAGCTATGGTCAAGGGATGGTACTACCTCAAGAAGATCGAGTTCCGAGCTGCCACGTGGCACGACTGAGAAGGAAGATCGCCGTATCTTGCGTACGGCTGTGGCGCATCGTACTGCATCTGCGGCTGACATTCGAGCTGCAGTTGGCACCGTCGTGACCCAAGGAATGGTAAGAAACTGTTTACTTCAAGGACAGCTCCGAGCCAGGCAGCCTGTAGCCGGTATTCCATTGACTGCAAACCATTGCCTTTTCCGAAGGCAGTGGTGCCACGACAGAGCTCACTAGAGGTCGGGGTGGAGATCTGTTGTAATTTTTGATGAAAACAGATTCTGTATTAGTGCCAATGGTGGCTGTATATTGATCAGAAGGAGGCCAGGGGACCGCCTGCATCCAAGTGGTCTACGGCCTAGACACACGAGACTCACACCTGGAGTTATGGTCTCTGGAGCAATTTCCTACGTCAGCAGGGGCATTCTTCTGGTTATACCAAACTCACTGACTGAAAATTTGTCGTCAGTCTGTTAATTTAACCAGTAGTACAGCCCTTCATGAGTAGCATTCAAGAGGGCGTTTTCCAACCGGATAACGCTCGCCCTCACATCGCTGCTGTAACGCAATGTGCTCTACAGAGTGCTGACATTTTACCATAACCTGCAAAATCACCAGGTCTGTCTCCAATTGATAACGTATGGGATATCATGGGATGGCACCTCGAGCATCATCCACAGTCAGCAATGACGGTCCTAGTATTGACACAGCAAGTGCAACAAGCATGGAACTCCATACCAGAAAGTGACATTCGGCACCTGTATGACATAATGCATGCACGCTTGCAGGCTTGCCTTCAAAATTCTGGAGGTTACACCCTCTATTAAATTAACATAATTTCACATTTGCACAGCATTTTCTTGAGCTTAAATTAGCCAGTGATCTTGTACATTTAATCAATTAAACATGTTAACTAGACAATTGCATTACCCAAATTTCATTACTCTACGGCAATTTTTTCTTGGTGTTGGGATTTTTTTTTCCGCCAGTGTATTATGTGGGATAAAGTAGGAATAGCGGGTCAAAGTGAAATGGTAAAATATTTTTCTAGATTGCAGTTCCACCTATCTAGCAACTACTTCTTTAAACATAGTTTGTCACTCGAAAAATAAATAGCTCTAAAGATCAAGGAATAAAACACAAGTCATTTTCAAAATTTGACACTTACATTATAATAATTCGTGGTTAGTCTTTATAATTATTACTATTTTTATAAAGCTATAGTGTTTCCGAGTTAGCATTTTAAGTGTTGAGCTTTTGTCATTTAGACGTTCTTTATACTCATCATCCAAAAATAATCCAAAATTAAAAAAAAAATATTTCTAACTAGGAAAGTACGCGATCATGGAAAAATGAATTTATTTTTAATGAGTATCAATCGAAAGAGCATTGTAAAACATGTTTCTGGACGCACGCGTTTTTGCCCTCGCGTCCCCGTTACCGAAATATAAGGTCCTAAAGTCAGCTATTTTTTTTTTTTTTTGAAAAATCGCCAATTTTAGCAAGTTATAATGAAACTGGAAGCTGCGGTGCGATTACACTATTTGCATCCAACGGAAAACTTGATTCCCATTTTTGGTCATCTGCAAAGCTTTTGAAAGACGGCTTTACAATAATCTTTCACTTTACATACGCGAATTAAAGCAGAAAGCTACTATCAAGCCTACGACATGGAAAGCAGAGAGCTTTTTAAAGAGGAAAAACGATTTTAAACAACACATCAAAATTAAATTGTATCGTACTATTTGCGATTAAAGCAGGTCCCTTGTTTAAGGGGAGTTCCCCTTGTTAAGGGGCCCTTGTCAACAGGAGGTGACAACTGAACCTCCTGTTTTTTTTTAATTATTTTTTTAAAGTGTTCGTACAATTCTGTAGTATGGGGGGGGGGGTATATTTAGGGTTTTTAATTGTAAAAATTGCAAATATAAATTTTTTCAAACCACTTTTCTTTTGGTGGGTCCCCTATAACTCAAAGTGAGTTCCCCTAAACATTTTTGTCAATTGCATCACTGAGTATGTAAGAATGGTCTTTCAAAAAAAAAAAAAAAAAGCTCAAAATTTAATGAAAATGTGTTCAAATAAAAAAAATCAAACAGGAATGAGGTGTTTTCTCGGAGATATTTCGAAAAAAAATGTTCGCTCGAATCGAACTTGCTTCTTCAAAAGTTATAAGTGAGGACAGGGGGAAAAATAGGAAATTCGAAATTGAATGAAATATTATTCAAATCAAAAAGTCGAGTATGGGAGTGTATTGTCCTCACTGAGCTCTTTCGATTAAAAAAAAATCGAATTGGACTATGCACTCAAAAGTTATTGCGGGGGAGGGTGCAGAAAAACTGACCAATAGACAAACTGACAGGTACAGTTTCCGCAGCTCAAAACCCAACTTTCCTATTTTAAATTTTTCTGTGGATTTAATTATTTTTATTAAGTTGTGCTTTTTCTTGGCTTGAGCGTTTTTTTTTTTTTTTTATCAGTGCATCAGGCCTTCTTTCATGACTTTTTTTCACCTATTTTCTACTTTTACAGAGTTAAACTTGTATTAACTTTAATCTAAAACTTGTATTGATTTACAATTTTGTTAGTCTTTTCCTACCCGTTGAACATATAGCAGAGCTAGTAAAAGTTATTCTAGTGTTTTTAAACAGTACGAAATTAACATGCAATATGTTTGACATTTACGTTACAGAGACTTTTCCCTACAGTGACCAATTTGTTTGAACGGCATGGGTTTTTACAATGAATGCCGACTATATTAGTATATTTTAAGAATGGAAATAATTATTTCCCTCTACCATTGATGTAATTTCCGACGTGGATATAATTTTGCAGCTATTGATATTTTCTAATTCGTTTTCTTTTAAAAAATATTTATTTATTTTTGATTTCAATTAAAAATAAATTAATGTTTTTGCTAAGAGTTGGCAGATAGTGAAACTTCTTGTATCGATTTTTTTTCAATAAGAACTGATATCATAATCTATGACAATTTAATTTCTACCCCAAAGATTATTTCTTTTATTTTTTGTACATGAGCTCATATTAGCTGCTTTTCATACTTATTTAATTATCCCCTTGCTATGGGTAACCCCTTAAGTCCTGTCTTAAGTGAATTGTATATGGGTTATTTTCAACAAAAACTCTTTCAATTATTTGATTTTATACTTTGGCTCAGATACGTCAACGATACCTTTACCCTTTTGGACGGCACAGCGGAAATAGTTCTGAGGGTTATTGATTTAACCAACTCCATTGATCCCAACATCCAGTTTACTGCTGAAATTGAAAGTAATAATTCTTTGCCCTTTTTGGACGTACTCATTTCAAAAAACAATAACCAATTTTCCACTACCGTTTACCGAAAACCATTTGCTGTTTGTCTTCCTCCACATTCTCGCTCCTGTCATCCCATAAAACAAAAAATGTCTGCTTTTTACACATTTGTTAACCGCGCTATTAATATATGTTCTAACCTTTCCCTTCTCAATGATGAACTTAATTTCTTAAGGAGTGTGGCCGTTGACAGAGGTTATTCTTTTCAAATCATTGACAATGCTTACAATAAACTTTCGAACCGCAGTGCATCCCACAAAAACCCCAGTGTTCCTTTTACCAATTTCGTTGTCTTACCATTTTATTCAAAAATCTCTCCTCGCATTTCCAGAATACTCAGCAAGTTCGATTTTCATGTCATTTACAGACCCATCAACAAACTAACTTTTTCTAAATTAAAAGACCCCATCCAACCATTTGATCAGTGGGGCATTTATCACATAAACTGTGAATGTCAAATTGGTTACGTCGAACAAACCCGAAGGGAGCTAAAATTTAGGTTAAAGGAACACGAAAATTATGTTAAAAAGAAAGAACTTTCAAAATCCTCAATCGCAAAACACTGTTGGGACACGGGCCATAGATTTGTTTTCTCCGAACCTAAAATTATATGCAGACCTTCAACTGTTGGCGAGTTAGATTTCTTAGAAGCCTTTTAAGGTTCACAAAAATTTAAGTAATATTTGTAACGAATCCTTTGCAGTTCCAAACATCTCGCCAATTTTACTTTTAAATTTTCTGACAACGCAACACCAAATCAGGGCTCGGCACACGCTGACACCTGATTGGCCTGGCTTTTGCTCCTTTGCTATTTAAACTCTCCCGATACTTTGGTTCTTTCCATTTCTTGCTTGGCACTGAAGAAGGAGGCTTTATGCCTTTGAAACATGTTTGCCAATTTTAACTTTATCTATTTGTGTTTTTAAACGTCGCTTTTTGGTTTTTACTAAAAAAATATACTTCAAATAAAGTGTTATTATGAAATGCATTGTTCTTTCTTTCTTTTTGCTTTGTAGTTTCAAAAAAAAATTTCCAATTTCATCATTTTGTAAAAGGTTAGTTACCTTGACCACTTCGTCGTCTTCCAGAAAAACATTCGATCAGGAATTAAAATACTTTCCTGACTTATGTCGAAAATGTACAAAAATCCCCAACCCTTCCACGTTTTCCATGTTTATATAAAAATTCCAGACTTGTCTAGGTTATCCAGGTTTTACAACTAGGTTAGTGCTTAGCTGACGAAGGAATCGAATTTCAGCAATGATGAAAAAAAAAGAAAAATCACTTTATTATAAGCAAGTATAATCTTTAATTGAGAAACGTTTGTCTTCCCAAAAAAAACTGAAAGTTTTTTCTTTTATTCCAAGTCCATAGGATACTTTTTAAACATATTTGCGCGATGAAAAGCCATGCTCTTCCAAAATTTAAGCATTAACTACATAACAGTTTGATAAGTGAAATTCGAGCACAAATATTGGCCTATAAAATATTTTAATGTACCAAGTAACACGTTATGTATTATCTCTGCGAACCATGGCAAGAAACAACGATTCTATTATGTAACACTTGAACTCAAGAGTTGGTAGAACACTCAATTAAAGCTTGTGCAAAAATAAACAAATACCGTAAAATGGGGGTGAATCGGTACACTTTTCAGCTTTGATTCTAAAAAAAAGTAGTTAAAAGATTTTTTTAATTTGATTTTTTGGGTAAAACCTTGGGTCTTGCTTTGCTTATGATATTCCAAGCAAAGAGAAAACATTTTGAACAGTTCTATTTTATATATGGGCCGTCATTTTGGGTTTCAGGGGCCCCCACCTGGCTTTGGAAAATCAATGCATTTACATGTAAGTAGGCGTGGTTTTTGCTATTTTTGGCAAATTTACATTGTATATAAACCCTTTGCCCCCCCCCCCTGGATAAATTCGAAATGACGGTCCGGATTTTACCCCACTTTACAATTTATAGAGTAAATTTTTCGCTTGAAACCGCCATTTCTTTTAATTATGGAAACAACTACACATAACAGAACATTCGTCTCTGAGGAAGATATAGTTTAAGGTTAGTAATTATAGGTGGCGCTGTTTGTTTAAGTTTAGTCGTCCTGAACACTTCAAGTAGAATAGGAAAATATTCTGTCTCTGTAATATTTTATTTGTTTTGAATCGATTCAAAGAAAACAACCTAAATATCAGTTACCTCCTAGGGCAGTGGTGGTCAACCCGTGGCACGGCAGAGCAGTAAAAGTGGCACGCGAAGACTTTTTGAAAAATTTCTAAAATTGAAGAGAAAATATCGATCCCGAAAATATTGATAAAAACTAAAATCTTTAAACTGATAATATAACATTATGAGGATTAAGAGTCAGGAGGCTGGCTTACAAATTGTCTGAACTGCAAAGTACTTAGCGTTAGATTCGGACATCCAACGAAAGCTGTGACGTTACTGACAATGCTTTGTAAAGCGTATTTGTGCTTGATACGAATGAAACTTCCGATGCTGCAGAATGGATTTTTGATCTGCAATAGTTTCAGCTACGGGTGATGAAATTATATATAAAAAAAAAAGTTAAAATCGGCAACTAAAATTAAGAAAACAGATTAGACGAAATTCGATATGGTTGCACAAATGAAGACCTTTAAATTGTTCTTGTTACATTACTCGAAACTAGTTTGTGAAAAACACTTCAAAAGTGTCATCGAATTGTCTATCACAAACTCCTTGCCAAGGAATGCAACTTTTTCTCTGTTGGTGACCCTGTAGAGTTCACTGTATTGACAAACTACGAATTAGAGCTCTGAATGTTTTGTGAATTTTTCCCAGGAGAAAGAGGAGAGTATGGCAAGCTACTCCTTCATTGAAATGTGCGATAGGTAACCAAAGGAAAAACAGTCATTAGATTTTAGAATTTTAGGGAGAGTGATTTTTAAAATATCTGGAAGGAAAGCAATGAGGACTTGCTACTTAGGAATGAAGAATAGTGATTGAATTTACTATGTCATCTCTTGTTATTCGGCGTTTAAGTAATTTAAATTTAAGATTGTACAAAGCAAAAGTTTCATAAACCAGTATAGGCCATCTACATTCTTTTATGATGAAACTTCAGTTTCTTTCTCTCTACTTTCGAGAAAAAAGAACAAAACATTAAAAATAAATACTGAAAGTAGAAACCCAAATTTAATAATTTTCCAATGACCATATGGAGAAAATTTTACATCTATTTTAAGTATTCATTCAATGTTAAGTTTGATGATTTTCAGGATGATAAAAAAAAATTCTGATCTTTTCAAATTCTTTGTCTATTTCTCTGCAAGACACTACTTGTTAACCTCCTGAAATCCAAATCGGAATTACTGACCTTTTGCATTGATCATCAAATATAAGAGCTTACTTCAACAGAAACTCATTCACATTATATAGAAATTAGGAAATTTCTACCAACAACATTTTTTTCACATTTACACACTTTAGCCATCTGGTGCTGTTGTAGATTTGGTTCAAAATACGCTTCTAAACAAATTTTTTTGTTATGAATGCAGAAAAATCTAAATGCAGTTGAATATTAATTGATAGCACTTAAAACACTTAAACTTCTTCGGATTATCAAGAACTAATCCTAAAATTAAAGACTTGATAAAAAAGATACAGGCTCATAAACCACATTAAGTACAGACTGTTTAATTTTTAGAATATAATGTTTGATGTTATTTGTTTCTATTTTAAGCATAAGCCTATTGACAGAACCTATACAAGTGTTTATTAACGATAACTCTTAAGTTCGGACTTGTTTTATCCTCATTGTCATTTAGATTTCAATTGCTCCGATTTACGAGAGAAAATGTTTCATTTGAGTAAGAATTACATAGTCAGACAACATAAAATCTATTTTTTTTTTTTTTTTTTTTTTTTTTTAATTTTCAGTTTGTTGGGAAAATATAATGTGGAACGCTGAGCTTTTTCTCTCCAGATAGTGTCACTCTTCCTAAAAAGGTTGGCCACCCCTGTCCTAGGGGGGACAGGAAAACTCGGTCTTTTTTCAAACAAATAAATATTTTTAAATTTTTATTTTCAACTAGCGATGTAATTACCCGCGTTATCAACAACCTTTTGCTATGTATTATGCAAATTTTCAATCCCAGAGACATAAAAATCAATTGATTTTCGAAACAAAATATACGGAAATGGCATCCTCGATACAAGTCAAATTCAAGATTTTGTCTAATAGAAAGTGTTTTAGCGATTGAAAGAAAAGGATGCTTTAATTTGTGGCGAGAATATTTCCTTTTTTATCAGCAGAAAAGAGTGATTCTAAAACATGATAATGAAATTCCACGCAAACACTTAAAAAATTAATAAGATGTGGGAGGCTGCTTCACCCACACTCATCTGACATTGCACCATCTGATTTAGCTTTGTTCCGGGGGGAGGGGGACGATAGAATTCAAAATTTGTCACATATCTAAAATGCCAAACATTTTCCAGATATTTTACTCAAAAACAAAAAAAATTCTATGCGAAATTAATCGGGATAGAAAAATTGTTCACTACATGTCAAAAAGTTATTGACAACGAAGGCAGTCAAATCGCTTAATAAAAAAACTTTTTTTCACAAAAAAAGGGACATTACTTTTCGGTTCCTCTAATAGAATGCAAAAAAATTGAAAGGAAGGAAAATCATCTCAAAGACTGATGTCTCTTTAAACAGGAGAAAAAGAAGAAGGGAAAAACGGTAGGAGAAAAATAGTCCCGAAGGGTTGATTTAGAGCGTACTTAACACAGTGGAAAAAAAAAGGAGCTCAAGCTTCTTAGTATCTTTTTGCATCAATGTTGACATTCGATACAGTTTTTAAACCAGTTACTCCGAAGAAAAGAATGAAAAATAAGGAAACCTTCAAGGCGTCGCATTGCGGAAGAAACACACTGAAACAATGGCTTTTCTTGAAGAGATAGCATTCAATTTAAGTAAGAAAAGAAACCTTCAACCATTGTTAGTTAATTACTTCCGATTTGGAAACGCATTTCTGTGTTTCTCTTAGACCTTTATCTCCCTTGCTCTCCTTAGGATTTTAGAGAAGCGATGCAGGAGTAAAAAAAAAACTTTTTTTTTTCAGCTTCTAAAGATTATTTTATCAATGTTCCCGTAAAAAACATCAGAAAGAAAAAAAAAATTTCAGCTTCCAAAAGCTATTTTATTATAATGTTCCTGTAAAAATGTAAGAGAGGGAAAAATTCAATTCTGGTTCTATATAGTCGCTGACATAAAGTTTAACAATGTATAATAGGGTCAGGTGGGGGAAAATGGGTCATAGGGTAAAATGAATCACGTTTATTAGAAAAATCTTTAAAAAATGTGCAAATGATAAATTCTTTCTGCGTTGCCATTTTTGTGCATTATTGACAACAGGAAACATTTTATGTTCAAAATAAGGTGTAACTTCTACTTTAAAGTTACAGATACTAGCGATTAAGTGTTTTTCTTAAAAGAAGCTTGGCTGTGTTCATCTTAAAAACTTTTGATTTAAAGAAAATTAAATGAAAATACACATAAAAATTTTAACCTACTGCATAGAGTACATTTTCAGGAATAATTTCCTAAAATGGTGAATAAAAAACAGCAAAACTGAATTTTCACAGTATTAAAACAAGCGTGGGGTAAAATGGGTCATGTTTCGCCTTAAATTAGGCTTAGCCTATACTAAAGAGCTGATCAGATTTTTTGCTAATTAACTCATGTGTTGGTGTCATGTACATACTAATTCAAAATAAATAATATATTGCCTGGTCACTCTCTTGATGCACAAATATATGAACTTATAGTGCAAAATAATTAAATTAAATCAAAAATCCAAAACTAAGAGCACAGCTTTTGCTTGATGAACTTCCTTCAAGAAATGTTGCTAGGAAGTGAAACAACATTATCTTATTTTCCCAAAGAGAGACGCCTGGGAAACCAAATCATAGAAAATCATTCTACAGAGCTAAATTCGAATAATGTAGTTAAAGGAACGGCGTCAACATCTAAGATCTCAACAACAAGTTAGGCGATATTACAACAAGCGAGTCAAGCATGTGTTTTACTTTTATGCATATTAAAACCTACATTATAAGCACAGTCTCACCGATATCAATAACCAAAAGTAAAGAAGAAACTTTAAAAGTTACCAAAAGAGAAAACTACACACATGCAGAAAGAACCTTGTGAGATTTTAACAAGCTTGACAATATTAAAAAGATTTCAATCTGAAAAAGCCTAAAGAGATAAAAAAATCAGTTAAACTGACACAGACGCAAAACTAAATAATTAATAAATAAACCTTTTCTTTTTAAAAGAAATTCATAACCGAGTCGAAGTGCATTGATAGCAACCTTTAAAGGTTGGAAAGTGGGAACAAGTTAAGTCTTTGAGGGAAAATGTCAAAAAAGTACATTTTCATGCCATCTCCCTACAATGTAGAATAACATGCAATGAAACTTAAAATACAGTGACAGTTTTTTGTTCCCGGAGAGAGATGATGTTTGGAAGGATGATGCATCGTAAACAGTGCTAGACATTTCTGGCCCTAAATTGAATCAATAAGACAATATTGCTTTCTATAAATCTTTATATACTAATTATTTTCTCATTAATGAATAGAAGTATCAAACTACTACCGTAAAATGGGGTGTATAGGAACAGCGGGGTCAATCGGAACAAAACTTCCCGACCGTACAAAGAAATTCTTCTTAAATATACTAATGGGTATTTTTCGCCATTAATTATTTTTTAGAAAGGTAAGATCATAGGAAGTAGGAAAAAATTAGTTTTGTCAATCTGGCAACGTTACTGGCTTATAACGAGAGCTGCATGTGGAATGCTAGAAAACATCACGTTTTCATAGACTGCAAAACTTCATATGTAAGTACAAACCTTCTTATAATTTAAATCTGAGAGTGGTATGTTTCAATTATGCATGTATCTGAACAACTGAATATCACATTAGAATTTACATTTTTTAAAAACTTTGTCATAAAAATGAAGAATACTGAAAAATGAGATAGGGAAAAAAATTGCGGGGTGTATCGGAACACTTGGTTCTGTTGTTCCAGTTCAAACTTATTTAAAGGAAATTGCTTGAAAAATCAAGATTCTAAGGCCAAATTTATCTAGTCAAGAAAAGAACAAGGATTTATTACTGTTTATCTCTTCTCGTGAGCAACTAGATCTTAGAATGACAGAAAGTTGCAGATTTAAAAAGATTTTTTCTCCAGGAGACTTCTTTTTGCCTAAAATACATGGGGGAAAGTCATACAGACTTTATGTAACATAAGTTCAGTACACAGACAGTGACGAATAAGGGGTAAAATCTTACAGAACAATCCCAAAAACCCATAGATGTCATAAACTAAAGAAATGGCAGCGTTCATCCCAGAAGATGTTATGAAAAAACTTAAGTCAAGCCGCAACTACTATTTTTGAGGCCAAGTACATATTTGTGGACGATATGAGTGACTTCAATTTATGTTACAGCTTTGTATTTTAATTCAAAAGCATTTCATAAAATTAATTTTAATTTTTCAGAAGTTCAAAATTATTTTTAATTTTGACAAATTATAAACGTTTACTGGTATTGAAATTAAACTTTTATTTGACAGTAACTATCTGTTCTTATTCTCCCCCATCAATATTACTCATGTTTGTGAGACCTATTATAGGTTAAATTGAAAAAAATAAGAACTTTAACATGTGTTCCGATTGACCCCTATCTGCGGGGTGATTCGGAACACCCCTAAATTCCTATATATATAATAACTGTTCGAAATGTTTTGTCTTTGCTTGGAATATCAAAAGCAAAGCAAGACCGAAGTTTTTACCCAAAGAATCAAATTAAAAAAAATCTTTTAACTACTTTTTTTACATTTAAAGCTGAAAAGTGTTCCGATTCACCCCATTTTACGGTATTCAATAAATGGAGAAATCAAATTCTTTAAAGTGTGACTCATTTTACCCCAAGCTATGGGACAAAATGAGTCATTGACAACACATTTTCAAACTTATTTATCAGTATCAAGATATTGTTTTTTCCGAGATGTTTCACTTTATATGTCACGAGGAAGAGTCATTTGCATATCTTGAGCAGTTTATTCACTGGTTGAATCAATATATTTCTGTGGCTTGGTTCTAAAAGAGCCTAAGTCAAAAATGTTAGTTTCGAGAAAAAGGCGATGAAAAATATTTGAGATTTTTTAGAATGCTATAACTTTCTTATATTAAGATTCCCATTATTATTTTTTGGTATTTGTTTATTGTTAGTGTAAAGAAACATTTTATCCTATGAAATTTTTTAACCTGTTACTATTTTATGTAAATATTATGACATTGTGTGTATATGACATTGGCTGACATTATAATGGAAATACAACCAATTTTAGTTTGATATTAGACATTGGCCTTTGTAGAATTAGAGTTTTACTAAATTGGAAACTTTTGATGTAAATAACAAAGAATGTGAAAAAATTGACATTGGCCCTTTTAGAACCAAGCCGCAGATTTTTTGCTGTTAACGCCTGATTGGAAATTTGCTCTTTGTGACCTATTTTACCCCACCTGACCCTATAGAAATTAATTATGAAATTACAAATAAATTGTTACAATGGGATATTGTAACAAATAGATCAGTTCTTCAGGAAGTTACACTGTAAAAACTACGGGTGACGCAGGGGTGCCAATAAGAAAGTTTGGGTGAAAGCAAGGTGCCACGGGGTGCCACAGCGAATTTGAAATGCTCTTACCGCACTAAAAAGCCTCCCATCGGCACCCTTTGGGGTGAATGAAGCTTGCGCATGCTCAGTGAGACATCTCGCCGTACCAAAAGGCACCTTTGACAGAATGCGCCTGCGCGAGGTCTCATCATCATCATCAACCATTTGAATGGCGGACATCTTGTTTATGTCGACACGACAGAATTTTCGGTTCAGTGTTTTCACAGTCTTGGATTTCACCTTGAGTTTATTACAAAAATGGATTAAGTCTTCATATTAGTCTTCGAATTCTCACGTAAGTACATGCATTTGATAATAGTTCTAAGAATTTCCAACATATTTGTACAATCATTTCAAAGTGTACGAACGGAAATTTATCTCTGTGCAGCGAATCTCTTTTGCCGTGCAGATACAAACAAGCAGCAGAACGCGAAGGGAAGGGAAAAAAAAGAAACTCTGAATGACTCTTTCTTTCTTTCTTATTTGTTTTTATCATACGTATATGTATATGCTATTTTAATGCCATGCATTTCGTGCTGTCGCTAATATCTTTCGTTGGCGTTATTGATAACAAATGCTGAGTTCGTTATCGCCAGAGCTTACTTTTTTTGTTCCATCAGTTGAATTGATCCTTAAAATATATTTCGATTTTTAATCTGTCGAGAAACTTGACGTTTAACAAACACTGCTTTTCAAATACCCGATATATTTTATTCCATAAAGATATTTAAATGTCGAACTATACATACCTATTAATATGTTACCCTTGATTAAAATTTTATAAGTTAATGAAGCGATTCAATTGTTTATTGATAGAATAATACAACTGAATATTTTTGATTGTTTTTGAAAGGGATTCATAAAATACTTTCCCTCTTCATTTTCGGTACAGATAATGCTGCAGTAAATGTCAATAGCATTTTAAAACTACTGAGTTTAATTCAAGTCACGAATTCTTTTAAAATATGTTGGAAAGTCTGAACTGTGAGAAAATGCCTTAAATTACAAGTTTCGATCATTTTCAAATCGGAATTCAAGGTGAAAATGTACCAAGACTTTGTGAATAAAAGCAATAAATAAAAGTAAACACAATTGAAAAACAAAAACGTACACAGCACAGGGGGGATCTGCAATAGTGAACAGTGAGGGTGCCATTACGCTCTCCTATACGGTTCCATCTTTCACCCGCGCTGCTCGTGGAATTGAGGGTGCCAGTTTTTCACCCAAGCCAAGGGTGAAATCTCGGCACCCTACTGGGTGCCGCTCCTGTTACAAGCGTTTCACCCCGGAAAGGTGCCAATTGCAACCATTAGTTTTAACAGTGTAGTGTCCATTGGAGTTGGAGAAACAATGGGAAAAAAAGAAATTCTATTAGGGGAAGACCGCTTATATTGGACCACTGCTTAAATTGGACCTTTTGGGCTTAAAATCCAGAACAGAGATCTGTGCTACACTTTAACAGTAGAAATATAAAGTTTTAGGGAAAAAATCAATGTGTATGAAGTTTCACCAATCTTCGAACTGTTTAGCGCGAGTTACGGCTTGATTTGTGTTAAAAACGTGAGAAATCTTACTTTGCCGACTTGTTTCTAGAAGGATAACTCAAAAACTTGTAAGTTGCGGTAAAATGCTGTTACAATGTTATAATCTGTGTTTAATAAGGATTACATCGATGTATTTACATGCGCGATTGTGATAGTTTTTGATGGAGCAATGAGCTGAAGAATAAAAAATGGCGTGTTTTCCTTTATTGGACCAAAAAAATTTTCCTATATTGGACCGGTGGTCCAATTTAAGAATGTGTTTTTAAACAAGACTTTTTATTAATCGTAACACAAAATAAGCGGTCCCTTTTATTTAATAGCGTAGTTAACCCATTAATGCCTAGCGTCCCTTTTTAGGGACGGTCCAAAAAAGGGTCTGAATTTCCCAAAAATGAGCATTTCAACCAAATAATCGTGTTCAATTAGTACCTTGGTATTGTTTCAATCCGTTATTAACAGATTGCAGCACATAACCATTGTAAAGTGTGTTCTGTAGCAGTTTTAATATGATCTTTGTCAAAAATGACATCGTTCTCAATCTCAAGAAAAAAAGCTAAGTTTTCAAAGTTATTCCCAGCTTCCCAGTTTATGTTAATTGCTGATTTTATTTCTTCTTATAAAATCTCTTTCTAAATATTATATCTTAGGCAGAAAGAAATTTTAGTAAAAAAAGTATGTACCCTCTGGGGTCTATCGTAACTTTTGAGGGACGATTTTTCTTTCCTTAATAAAACAATTATTTTTTACATGATATTTTTTTTTATTATTTTTCCTGTCCATCAAACACTATTTGTAACCAGTATACAAAATTTCTTTGGAAAAAAAATGTCAGGCATTAATGGGTTAAAATTATTTTAAGCATACTTTAATAGCTATTCTCGATATTCATTTAAACTTTTTTATCAAGCACATTTTTATCAAGCAAAAGCTGCAACTTCTTAAAATTTATGTTTTTTTTCTCTTCATCCATTAAGCTGCAGTCTTAGGTTGTTAAACATAGTTATTAACTAAAATAAATTTAACGCTGGTTTACCGAGAGAAAAATATGAAATTCTTCGATGTTTTCGAAACGATTTTAAAAGGAAACATTTCATATGCCACTAAAATGTACAATGTAGATGAAGCCGGTCTTTTCACTGTCCAAAAGCCCCAAAATATATTGAGGTATAGAGGTAAACATCAGGTTGGAGCAGTAATGAGTGGTGAACGTGGTAGCAACACACTGGTTATTTGCTGCATGAGTGCAACAGAATTGCAAGCTCCCCATGCTTGATTTCAAAAGATTACGCTCCATGTATGAACTTATCATAAAAGCTTCCCTGGTGAGCAATATGCTTGTTCAACAAAAAAGGTTGGATCACAAATAATAATTCAAACAACTGATACAACATTTCATCAAAACTGTTAAGCCAAGAATGTAAAAAGAATGTGCTTCTATTAATGTATTAGGCACAGCACTTACATAAATAACATTGATGCAATAAACTTGTCAAAAGAGAACTATTTAAGAATGCTCTCTCTTTAAGCACATCTTGCACGTGTAGATGTGGTCTTTATTCAGTCTGACTACATATTTAAATCGAGTATATGATACATCCATGCGAGAACATCTAACGAGATCCATTATCTAATATCGCTTAGGAGAACTGTTTGGTAACTCTAATGGGGCAAACCGCAATCAAGGCTATGGCAAATACTGTGAGTTGATACCAAAGAACAGGAGTTTGGCCTATCAATTGACATGTGCTTGATGACATTGACTTGGCTGCAGCAGAATTAGAGGCAAGTAGTGCAGATAAAACTACTCAAAGTGAACAGGTTACATGCTCGGTGTAAGTTGTACACCATGTACAAGAACTAGCAACGACTTAAATTAGTATAAGTTCAGCAGACTCGGCGTATAGTTCTCATCAAAACATGATTTTGTAAAGCCGGCTCACATTTCACCTTTGCCTAAAAAATAGAAAGAACAAAAAAGGAAGGCTATCTCAGCAATCATTCTAAAGCCATAGAAAAGAGGCATAGATCAGAAAAAGTCATACAAGAAGAAGCAAGAAACTGCACAAAACAATTGTTATTGCAATATTTGTCATAGAGATGAAGTGCAAAACATGATTAAGAGTATGAAATGCCATCGGCGAGTATATCAACACTGCCTAAGTGAGGCCGAAGCAAAAGAAATTCTACTGCAAATCCTGGAAAAAAGCTGTATAGTTTAAACATAAATTATTCTATAACATCCTGGTACGGTCCAATTTAGGAAGCGCATGGTTCAATTTAGGCGCATATCTTCCTAAATTGGACTTTTGCAACTTTTTATAAGATAATTTTTTAAAAAATAATTTTCATATTTTCAGAAAATATAAGCTCCTAGGGCGGTTGCTGATTAAATTTAGCTTACGATGCTCTATTTTGCATTTCTGTTTTGCTTCACATTGAGCGACACAGGCCTCCTGTTCTTAGGGGGTCCAATATAGGCGGTCTTCCCCTACCACATTCATAGTAATTTTTGAACCAAAACTATTAGTGAGTGAGGACTAGGTTACATATAAAACAGATTCTGAGAGCTCCTCATGTTTCTAAACAATTCTGGA